>MQUG01003199.1:0-154378 GCA_007213375.1 Steinernema feltiae
TGGAGTCCTTGATGTCTAGCCTGTGTTTCATACTTAAGATCATCACGGTACATAGTGATAAAGATCTTGCAGCCATGTGTTTTCTACGGTCTCTTCGTTTGCAGAAGAAAAACACTCTTCAGTAGCCAAACATCTCAGTAGCCAAAAATAGAATTTTAGGTAAACAGCCCTCTCCTCCGCTCGTTAATAACCAATTCCACACGTATGTAAGATAAAAAGTACTTGGATGCCTGCATCGGTCGAAGAACGCGATGCTATATGTAAGCGAACAATTTGCAAAAATAATTGTTTATTTAAAGGTTCAAATGTACAAGTACCGGTATCAAAATACCCACTTCAAGTTCAATTAGTTCGAGTCACCAAGGGGTGATTACTGAAGCAAATTGCCGTTCGAAGGGGGATTCTGTTGATCTCTGTTGGCGTTCTCTCGTGCTTGCGCTTTGGCAAAGTTTTTTCTGATCGATTCATCGCGTGCACGCCTATCTTCGCGTAGTTTTTGTTCACAAGTGCCGATCTGGTGAGCAGCGTCCCGATCTGTAATTGCAAAGGACACTGACAGAAAACAGAAGGATTTCTTACTGTTCGGGCACTTTGACAGAAAGTCGACCGCTCTGTGCTATTTCTCCATTCGCATGTACGCAATGCCACTGCCGATAGAGCGCTTTTTCGTTGTTTTTATCCTCCTTTAAAACTTTCTGACAATAGTCAACGGCTCTCTCGTAGTCGGACAGCTTCCGATCAGTTTTTGCAAGATACAGCAGCGAGATTATTGTAGCATTTAGCCACAATCTGCGACGCTTCTTTCTTGATTGCCTCCCGTGAATCGGAAGGATTGTGTCTTCTGTCCCTTTTTCGCTCTAAACAGTGATTCTCAGAGAGAACTGAAAGCGAAATAACTCACGCTGTGTACCGAATCGCTTGGATTACTTAGAGCAGAAAACATCTCGGCCATTGGAGTTCCCGCACACGCTTTACGAGGAGAAGGCATCGGTGATAGAGTCGTGCAGCATTTCTAAACACCATCACCAAGTTTGAAAGATGTTCGAAATCCAAGGTACGAACGTACGTGTAGTCCTGCTTAGAATAACTCGCGTTTGCTTCGTCCTTCAGTTGATCGCTTGTTCGAGAACCTCGCGGTCACGATCCAATGATGACATCGTATTTTCTCAAAATCCTTCGATTTAGCGAAATTTAGCGAACGCGGGAAAGGGAAACGACTAATGCCACGAATATTCAAACGAATGGAACGTTTACTCCGGTTGCGGAGTTTGAAGGCGATAGCGATGCGACGATATTCGCACACCAGTCTACGACCACACACGACGACTCATTGAAGGCAAAAAACGCGTTGCTTTCGTCAACAAACCGCAGCGACACATCTGCAGCGTTGACAACATTGTGATACAATCGGTGAGAACGATGGAAGGACAATCTATTCCACGTCGCTTTCGCATCTTCAAGGTCCTGGGTGCGAATTAGCCCGAGATGATGTCTCTCGTTTCTCTCACCTCATAAGGCCGATATAGTCACCTGGCATCTTCACCGTTGATCACCACACATGATGCGCAAGAGAGAAATCTAAGGGGCAATTCTGCCGAGGCATGTTATTCGTAATAAACCGTCAACGATTTTCTCACACGATGATTCGATTTCTGACCGCACCGATCGCTTGCACACGACCTTGCTTGTTCCATCAGAAGTGAATCAATCGATTCATACGATCACCCCATCGCTCCCCATTCTGCCACTTCCCCAAACGGTTTTTCCACGCGAGCGCCTGATAACACTTCATTGTCGCGTTCACCTTCTGCTTCATTTTTCGCGTTTCAGAAATGGCTGACAATCTCGGCAGCGAGTTTCAAATAAAGAAGGTGATTTCTCCGCAAATTTCGCTCCATTTTCGCTCATTTCCATGTTCAGAACTCCTTCACAGACCTCAACTGGGTCTACCTTCAGTGGTGTCTCCACACCGGTCTCTACATGCTGGAGCCTTGGGAGCGCGGGATGTTCAACTCTGCCGTTCTCCTAACCGTCGGTCTCATCGCAGCGGTTTTTGTCTCAGTAGTTCCTCTGTAAATATTGCAGGATGCAAAATTTATTATAATTGTCAATTCTCTCTGAATGCGTAACAAGTAATATCTCCAACGCCATGCTGACAGTACATCGTCGTTCGGCTGACATAGGAGCAACGTGCGTAGAATACATTGACGTGTATATATGTTCAAATCTTCGAGTACAGTTTTGTAGATGTTTCTCTTCGACTCAGTCAAATCAGCAGTCACACAAAGGCTATAGGGTGAACCACCTGTACGAACCACAAAAAAATATCTTTTTGATAATGTTCCTCAGTGCAGAGTTGTTGCATTTCGTCGTGTCCAGTTTCTTCCGTCGTATGGGAGCAGCTGAAGAGTCTGCTGGACGAGAATCTAATCCGACGTTTCCACCGCTCACAATTCTTTGCGAAGTGTTCACTGATTGGCAGTCATATCGCGCACCTTTGTTCGCTTCCACAAGGAGAAGCAGCGAACGAAGAATCAGAAAAACGAGAATCTGCGAATTGGCCATGAAAGAGGACCGACTCTTCATCGCAAATGGCTTATATATGAGCGAGCGCACAAAGAGAATTAAGTCAAGACAAACGTTCTTGAGCGCTTTATTAAATACATGCAAACAGTGTTCAGAGGTAAACGGTGAGATGGTGGGAATCAAAGGTTGAGGGAGATACGGTAGGCGAGTGGCGCATTTTACTTGGAAGCGAGTCGTTTCGATCGCTTGAGCACCACTTCCTCTTCCGGCTTCTTTTCGTCTGATCTTTTGCGTTTTCTCTCCTCTGAAACGAGTCACTTTGAAACGGAACGCGACTCTTCGTGTTTACCGATCTGTTTGACCGTTTTCCCTTCAACGAAGAGTTTTGCATCCTCTTCGCTGTCGAATTTCTTGAATTTGGCGCCTTTGAAACCGTCCGTTTGTTTCTTGCACTCGGCAAAAGTGAAGTAAACTCCTGATTTGTGACCTTTTGCAACAGCGTAGAACGCCGCGACTTCCTCCTTCTGGCCCTTTGGCTCCGGTGATGCGTTCTTCTTCTCCTTCGCGCTCTTCTTCTCTGATTTTTCCTTCAAGGCCTCTCCAGAGGTCTTTTCTCCTTCTGAACACCGGTTGATCACCAGCCGAACAGTCGGACTTACCTTTGCCGTTGGCAAACTTCTCGTAATAAGCGCGCGCTTCCTCCGGGCTGTTGAACTTCTTGTAGAGTGGCTGAGGATAATCGGCAATCTAAACTCCCCCATATGCGTATATGTACACGGTTAGTGATTCTCAACGGCTTACGTGCGACTTCACTTCGTCGTAATCCGTGAAAACTCCGACGATTTTTCCGCGCGCGACGCCGTAGAACTTGTCGGCATCCTTGTCGAAGTCGTCCAGGGAGACCGATGCGGGCGTGCGCTTCTTCACGAAGTCGTCGGCATCCTCGCGAGAAGTGAACTTCTTGTAGATCGGCTGAGGGAATCCTTTGATCTTAAAGGGCCACCGATTCCGAGGACGGTTAGTGCATGTCTTACCTGCGCCTGAGCATCGTCCCACGATTCGAAGACGCCTCGCTTGAAGCCATGCGCAACTCCGTAGATCGACATTGCGTTGGAACTCGGAAAGTTAGAACGCGTGTGGCGGTGGGGAAACTGGGGAGAATGGGACTGGTTGCTTGGTTGTTGGTTGTTGACGAGCACGCGCGACCCTCACTGTGTCGGCGCTCTCCACTCGCCGTAGGCGATTTTCGGCGCTGCATATCATAGGTCGGGTCGGAAAAGAAGATCTTTTCGTGGGTCGATGCTTCTTTCCACACCGGAGAGCAAATAACGTTTTTGGAGGAAGAAATGACTCATTCAACCTGCAGGCTTGATTTGAGTCAAGTACTTTCAACCCTTGCAACGAACACACAACGTTTGCGGAAGTGCGGAGTCGGAAAGAAGCGAAAATTTGAAAAGGAGAATCTTCCTCGATGCACTGTTCCGAAGTGTGAAGATCCGCAGGACATTCGCTCAAATCCACACAAAATGCGCGGCGTCACGCAATGCGTCTCTCTGCGTACATGTGGCCGCGCTTATTTACGTGCAAATCGCCATCCGACATTTCCCCTCGCTCGCACGGTCCCTCCTCCCTCAACCGTTTACTAACGACTCTCGACGGAGCAGTTCGGCTGTTTTGTCCCGAACGCGTAGTCCTCCTATCGATCGCTTCCATATTCCACGGCGCTTAGTCATCCGATTTGTTGATATTTGCGGCGTTTTCCGCGCGTGATTTACGACTTTTAGGCAATCTTGTTTAACTACGAACTCTATTTTCAGATCCGTTTGGTCCCGAAATGTCCGTTTCCTCGGATTATTCCTTGCGAACGGCGAGGAACGCGAGTACGACTTCTTTCCACCAGGTCAGTTATGTTTTTTGACATCAGAAACCTTCTCTTGTTACGGCGACTCAACGCTGCAGCGCACGCAACGCTGACCTACGCTGATCTTGGAACCTTTATATGAGCTTTTGAGCTACATGAACTTTTTTTTGCTTTCGTTTTGCTTTCGCTGTGTTCTCAATTATCTCAGGATGCAAATAGGATTGAAAATGTTCTTTGCTAATTGATCGTTTGTTCATATATCGTTTTCCGCCCAAAGCACTTACAAATATTGTGAAGATAAACGTTTCATCTGGCGGCGTCATTGATCATTCCGTTGTTGTGCCCACGTGTAACAACGTGTCTCTCGATCGAGGTGATGACGTCCGCGTTGGCCCAAATCACTCAACAGATCGAGAACTGAGCTGTTCGTCGTGGGATGAATCGAACGTTTTCCAAATTTTTCTCAAACGGTTTGCGTCGCAACATGCATGACCTTCGCTCTTTTGTTGCCATTTTCGTGAATTGATTTTGATCGCGTGAGTTGAATGCTCTTCAAAATTTCCATCGACGCGATGGGTGCGCGTAGTTTGGAGTTTGTGACAATTAACTATTAAGCTGCGGTGTCGCTGAAAATTACAAACTGCAATAGCGTTGTTGTTTTGGATTAGGGGCGGTCTGGGGTTTAAATCTGGGGCGCAACTCGCGGTCACCCTTTGTTCATGGATTTCTAGCAGCCACTTGTATTATTCCTTTCCGGTGATCAGCAATGTATGTGATTGACGGATACGAGGTTAGTCCCTTTCCGATATCAAACCGATTAAGAGAGTGTCACTGGCTGTCACCTGGGGCTTCAAAAGACGATCGCGTGCATCCATAATAAAACAGTTAGTTACGGTTTGGGTGATCAACATCAGTGGAGGACGAAACTCTCGATCCCGCCCTCTTGCAAGTTGATTTTTAGTTGAATGCACCGTTGCGCGTATCAGTCATGATCGAGAACACTAGAAGTCGACGAGACGTGTTTTTATCGGCGCTGTCGATAGCGTCAATACTCTAATACTCCCTCTATCGCAGTGCCGTTTCATTCTGGTTTCCCGGTTTAGTTTAAAGATCGAGCAATTGTCTGTTACTCGCTGCCTGCGTGAGAGCAGCACTCGGCGCTGTTGTCAATTCATTTTGCCGCCCGCTGCAGGGCACGTAGTGTACCTTTGCTTCTCCGATCTGACCTTGAATTGATCTTGTGTTTTAAGTGGCGTTTTGCGGACAGAAGCTAATTCGGCCTGTTCATTCATATAAGGAAAATGTCGATTACGGAAGAGCAACTCTTTCAACAGCGCAATCAGCGACTGATTTCCATGAGCGAGGTAAGGGCTTCTGTAACAAGCAGTAGGACTGTACTGATTTACTGGATTGGGAGGGGTGGGTGGACATCTGCTGATGGAGATTATATTGGTAAACAGACTCACAGTGTTATCGCTGCCAGCGAACACTTATACATATTTGTTTGGTCCTGTTAGGGGAGCGGTAGTCTTTCCCCTTGCTGCACTTATTTAAGATGTTTCACGTTAGCTGCTTTTCGGGGATAATTTTTTAAACTGCTTTGTTTTAGAGTTCTGAAGAATGGAAAACGTCAACGAAACGTGAAGCGTACGTTGGGATGGAGTTCGAGCTGGAGAAGTTGCTGAAGACCGCTAACGAAAAGCACCGTCACCAATACAAACAAGAATTGGACGGATTTCGTCATCTGTTCGGACGTTTTCTGAAAGCGAAATCGACAATCGACTGGTCGAAGATTCAACCTCTTCCCAGCGACGCCATCATCCCCTATCATAAGGTACGCACAATTTAAGGATTTACTTCAGTTTTGTAGTGTTTTTTAGTTGGTCAACGTCGACGAAGTCACTGTGGCCGACAGGTTGAACCGCTTGGTGGTTGTAAAGCTCAACGGAGGTCTTGGAACCTCAATGGGATGCAAAGGACCGAAGTCTGTGATTAGCGTACGAAACGACTTGACCTTCCTCGATCTCACCATGCAGCAGATCCAACATTTGAACCGCACTTACAACGTCAACGTCCCTCTTGTTTTGATGAACTCGTTCAACACCGATGAAGATACTCAGAAGCTTCTCAAGAAGTACGCTAACGTCCGTGTCCATGTTCACTCCTTCTGTCAGTCGCGCTATCCTCGCATTGATAAGGAAACTCTCATGCCGATCGGAAAAGATCTTGAAGACGGAGATCTGGAGTGCTGGTACCCTCCCGGTCACGGCAACTTTTACGAAGCCTTCCACGCGTCAGGATTGCTCGACAAGTTTATCGCTGATGGAAAAGACATCTGCTTCCTCTCTAACATCGACAACATGGGAGCCACCGTTGACATGAGTATTCTAAACCACGTGTTCACCCAAGACGCCGAATTTGTAATGGAAGTTACCGACAAAACGCGAGCTGATGTGAAGGGAGGTACCCTCATCCAGTACGAGGAGAAGTTGATGCTTTTGGAAATCGCTCAAGTGCCGAAGGACTATGTTGACGAATTTAAGAGTGTTTCGAAATTCAGGTACTTTGATCGATACCATGGTTGTTTACTTAATCTTTGGACTTTAGAATCTTCAACACCAACAACTTGTGGGTCAAACTACCAGCTGTGAAGAGTCTTGTCGAAAACAGAGAACTGGAAATGGAAATAATCGTAAACCCGAAACACCTCGAACGCGGTTGCGATGTTGTCCAGTTGGAAACTGCTGCAGGTGCCGCCATCAAGAACTTCAAGGGAGCCTGTGGAATCAACGTTCCGCGATCGCGTTTCTTGCCAGTGAAGAAGACTTCTGATCTACTTCTTCTCATGTCTAATTTGTATGACATTGACAGTGGCAGTCTTACACTGAGCTCTTTGCGCTCTTTTCCAACTACTCCGCTCGTGAAACTAGGAAGCAGTTTCGACAAGGTGAAAGGTTTTCTCCAGCGCTTTCAAGGTATTCCCGATCTTCTCGAACTGGACCATCTCACTGTGTCAGGTGACGTATGGTTTGGCAAAGATGTGTCTTTAAGGTAACGTTTCTGTTCGTTTTTTTGGAGTGTGATCAGTGATGTTTAGGGAACAGTAATCATCATCGCTAATCATGGAGACCGAATCGACATTCCACCGGGCACTATTCTCGAGAACAAAATTGTGTCCGGTAATCTCAGAATCCTCGACCACTAAGTGGGAACACCGATTGTTGTTTGTGCTCCAGTGCCTTACTGATATAATCTCCGTGTAGCCTCGTAGATAGGTTTGGTAGTTCAAGAAACCAATTATTGTATGTAATAATCTTAATTAATGAATTGTAAAGTTTGAAAACTTCTATTTGTTGGCTGGAATGTGCGCGTTGAGATTGTCTATCTTACAGCTACAACCGGACGACCGCTTCTTCGTCAGAGATGTCGTTGTAGCCAAACACTTTTGCGAGTTTGGAGTTGTTCGGATCGGCCTTCATGGTCATCTGCAATTGCAATGGTGAGTAAACGAAAAACGCGGGATCCCGAGGACCAAGTGGACAACGCTTAGTTCGAAGGGCACCGAGGGCGCGGATTTCGGAGAGAAAGACGGCGCAAATCGGGTGTTGCGGTCCTCGGTGAGCTGAAGCGGAAGTGATATTGGGAAAGGGTGTGAGGAATGCGCAAAGGTACCAATTTGTCGGGGGAGAGCTGCACAGGCTGCTGGAGGTGCTTGATCTCCTCCGGAGTCATCTCAAAATTGGTCATCATCTTCACGGCGTCCTTCGATCGATGGAATCGCAGTTTGTGGAGGAGAGGAGCGACAGAAGTGATAAGCGGACGGAGGGGACCCCAGGAAGTCGGCGACGACGACGAGCGGTGTTGGATAGAGCAAACGAACGCGCTGTTTGTAGAGGGCCGCCTCTGATGTCGTCCAGAGGACTCGGCGCCAAATTCCCAGAAGACAAAGCGACAAATTGGTCGTCGCGCGACACTTTTTTGATTTACGATGTTGGACATCGCCATAGGGTCTAACGCTTGTTTTTGGTGGATTGCCGGAGGAAGCCGACGAGATGATTTTACACAAACAAGATGGCATTTAACGCGTCGTTTGTTTGCTTTCATTCCGTGGAAACGCTGATTGAATCGCCTCGATTCGTTTTAATCGAATAAAATGCTTGAGGAGAGCGATGGGGGTCCGGGCAGTTGGAAGAGGGTGTTTGCTCACCTGCGGCGATTGTTTCGTGTTGACCAGTCGACGTGGCTTCGGCGTCGGTCTCCATCCTGGCGAAGGCGGCTGCGGCATAACAGGGACTTCTGAGGTCAGCGAGAGGCGGTCGGTGGACTCAATGAGCTGATTTGCGACTCGCAGCTGTACAGGAACCGACGAAGGCGACTGTGGCGGCGAGGGAACGGAAACAATGTTCACGTAACTCGAAGAAGACGCGGTCGATCCGAAGTCGACGGCGTCCGATCTCTGCACACTGCGGCGATGTCCAATCTTCTCCTTCTTCTCCACGCGCTCGTATCCGTCCACGGGAGCGGAAACGCATTTTGAAACACTATCACGGGGACTGTGATTCACGGGAATCTGAACAGTTCCATCGACAGTTGTAGGCAAGGCGTTGAATACGGTAGTCGACGACACGGCGGGAGAGAGTTTTTCGTATCCCGATCTCGAAGGAACGCGTTCGCCCAACGGTGAGGTGCGCACATCGAGCGGAGTCAGTGCGCTATTTGCGGGCGATTCTATGCCAAACGCTGGATTCACGATGACAAGCGATTGATGCTTTCCGTTCTCACGCGCTTCGTTCATCACCTTCGCGGCTTCGTCGACGACGCTGCTTTGTGATGCACTGTAACTTTCCTGATTCATCAGGGTAAAGAGTGTCAAGAGTCTTACATTTTGTAGATCGCGACGTTTTCCCCCTCCGTTTCCGCGATGACCGTCGTCCTCTCCGCTAGCGAACGAACGGAATCCGTTGATGCCGGAACGTCTACCGTATTTCCTTCGTATTCGTCCAGAATCAGCGGTTTTAGTAGCGGTTTGGTAGTCGGAGGTGGCGGCGCCGGAAATTTTTTGTATCTGCGTCTCTGCTTGATCAGCTCTTCAATCGAATTTTGATTCGAAGTGTCTCCTGGATTCACGACGGGGAACAGCGAGACTCCTTTCTGAATTGACGTCTTTTTAAATTTGGCCCGCAATTCTTACGATTCTGGTGACGGTGCATTCCGGTTTCTCCGTGGAATCGCGAGTCTCTTCGTCTTCTACGGGTTCTCCCGACTTTATATGAGGTTCTTTCTTGAGAACGGGTCTGCCTGAGAGCGTCAAGCCTGCACGGACTCTTCCGGACTCGGAAAGGACGGACGCCATTGCGCGCACTTTCATCGGTTGCTCGTAGGGCGTCCCTGGACTGCACTCCGCTGCAATTGGCTTCTGAGATTCGGTTTGAATCGGAAGCTGGCGGTTTGGACGATTTCTGCGCGGAGGCGCTATTGGCGAAGGAGGAGGCGTGGATGGAGGCGGGGGCGCCTGCATTGCGGGAAATCCGTCGTCGTCTTCAACGGCCGGAAAATCTACTGTCGGGGTTTCGCTTGGACTCAAAATCGTCGACGTGGTCGAGAATGCGTTGAACGAAGTGCGCTTTCTTGGTAGGAGGATCGGTTCACTGACGCAGTTGTCTTCCGGATCTTCTTCCGACGGTTTATTGCGGAATTTCACTTGGTTTGCGCAGACGGAGCATCTGAAGATTGGTTCACACGACTGATTGTGACTGAAGGAAACTTACGGCGTTGCTGAAGGGCACGGCAAAGTGTGGGTGCTTCCGTTCACGGATGAAGGCGTCACTCCGAGAACAGAGAACGGATTCGCGTCATCTCCGAATCCGAGTTTCCCGTTGTTCGTTTCAGTGACCAGGAAACTCTTTTCGGGAGAATTCAGGTTGCAGTGAGCGAGGTGTCGGAACTGTTTTGGTTCGGAAATCTCGGGTTTTCTGCTCTCCTCGAACGACTTTTTCGCTTTCCGCTCGACGCCCTCTAAACCTGCATTTGCACACATCGTTCGCTCCCTCCGAACTCACCGGGGGTCTTCTGTCGCTGCAAATATTCAGGTTGCACGTCGTCGGCGTCAACGTGATTCAAATGCCTGAAAACGTAACAAAAGCTCGTTCGCCTGCTGTCCTGAGTTCACTCACTGCGCGTTGTCCGGAGGACTGATTTCGGGTCTCCGCGCTGTCTTCTTCAGCATCTCGGAGTTCTGAACGGAGTTTAATCGAGGAGGCACGATGAGACGCGAAGAAAGACTTGATAAACGAATGAAAACGCGAAAACAGCGGAGTGAATCACACGCACCGAAAGCGCGGTCGTATTCTTTAGGGGTGCACTGTAACTGTCGACAGGCAAGCAAGTTGCTTTGCGAGGCAGATGAGTCCAGCGCTCGCGGAGCCCACTGATAATCGAAGAACGGATGCGATAACGTTTTGCCTGCTGCAATGACGGCGATGTTTACAGGAGACGACGCTAAACGCGATAAAAGAGGCGAAAATCCCCGATCCCGTGAATCGCTAATCGAATCATCTTTCAGATAATAGCGACTTCTTCGACATTCATTCACAGAGAAGCGGGCGCTATCTGGAGAGTGAAAACGAACCAAATTGTTGACTTTGGTGACAAACCCCCTCTGATCACCAATTATACGCGCTGCCCTACAGATCGGGAGGAGAGAACAACGAAATATTTATTCAGAACTTTACTTTCGCCAGAGTTTTGTGGATTGATTTGAAAGAAGGACGACGCCCGGGTTCTTCCTCCCAGCACTCGTTGATGAGCTTCTTTATACCGGGGGGAAACTCAATGGGAATATCCATCCGATAACGCGAACAGTCGGTCAGTCGAGCGCGAATCTCCTTCGTCGTCATATCTGAAAGCAGAGGAGTAAGCGACACTCCTCCTCTCCATCTCATACTCGGATACGGTTCCGCGCCGTCGCTGAAGATCTCGAAGAGCAGCACTCCGTAGGCCCAAATGTCAGACTTTGTGCTGAACTGAAGGTGCTTCAAGACTTCCGGCGCCAGCCAACGAATCGGCATCACAACGTTCTCCGGCTCGTTGAGCTGCTCGGTCTCCTTAATCGACAGTCCGAAATCGGCTATTTTGACCTGAATACGTTATCACTCGGAGTGTTCTAAGGGTTAAAGGTGTACGATGTGTTCTTCGTTGAGAAGGCAGTTACGCGCGGCGATGTCCCGATGGATGCACTTCTGAAATTGTGGTTTAGAGGCTCATTCGAGGATGCTAATCAAACCAATTTCTCCAGATAGCGCATTCCAGAAGCTGCTTCAGTGGCGAAGCGGTAGCGTTGAGCGATTCCTAGGTTGATTCCCTGTTTACGGAGATGCTTGAGAAGAGATCCACCACCAGCAAACTCCAAGACGATCATCAGAGGCTCCTGCTGACATGCGATTCCGATCAGTGCCAGAATGTGTTCGTGTTTATACTCTCGCATCGTTCTCGCTTCCTGAAAACTCAGTTACCGTATGCTTTGTCGTAACTTGCTCACCTGGAGAAAAGAGGTGCGTTTTTTGGATTCAGTCGACTGTCCGCGGAATGTTTTCACGGCGACGACGTCAAAAGAGTTTCCTTGAATGAGTGTCGCTTTGTAGACCTTCCCGAAGGCCCCTTTGCCGATCTGGTCGCCAAGACGAATCCGGTCGTGCGAGATGAGCCATGCCTATTGGAGAGGTAAAGAGGATATCGAGAAAGGAACCTACCGGATGGGGAATCGGTCGCTTCAGGACAATAGGAATATCAGGGTGAAGGGCTTCGCGAGTGCTCATGAAATGCGCCACCATGACCGGAATCGTGTCAAAGGAGCGCGAGTTCACGTGGAATCGATTCTTCTTTGTTTTGCCAACCACGAAGTAGCGCGCTTTCCCATTGTAGCGCACAGCGAGAGAGACGACGTTGCGACTCGACTCATCCTGCGGCATGCAGATCAGGAAGTCGCCATCTTTTACAAGCGCGTCGTTTACGTCCTGGCGCTCCACAAGCCCGTGATAGTAGGACTCTGCGAGGAGCGCCTTGTCGATGCTTAGAATCCCCACGTGGCGCATGTTGCTTCGGTGTCGTTTCTCGCCCGACGCCGTCGTCAATTCCGCCGAGCAGTTCTGCGTCGGTGCGGCCATCGTTGACTTCATCGTAGAGATGGAACACGCTGCCGTCATCGTCGACTTCGGAGCGTCATCAGGACTTGTTGATCGAGGAGGTTGCGGAGGCGCTCCGCCTTCTGCAGAAATTACGGTATGCGAGAGAACGGTGCGAGCAAACACTGACTAACCTGTTGACTGCTGAACACTTTTATCGGAATTCGGTTGATTCTCCTGTTGGCTTTGAGTCAAATTGCCCATTGCGCTTCGTAAGATGCTGTCCATCCGACTGAACATTTCAGCGCTTCGCTCGGATCGACTGCCACGCGCTCTCCAATGAAACGCGCGTCGCGTCGTCTGAAAAGTTCTCGCGACGTTCCACGAGACGAGACAGCAAATGTTGTTCGGAAAAAGCTTAAAAGGAAGAACGCGGAGTCGCGCAGTTGGATTCTGCCTTCGTCGAACGCCGCCAACCTCCTCCTGCCATGGAAAGCTTCGCAGAGTCCGCCGAAAGAAGTGAAATGGAGTTGCGAAGTGAGTCGCGTCATTGCTATTTGCCTCAGAATCGCTTTCAGACTCCGATTACGACTACTCGCGCTTCGCGATCGCTGACGACTTGGAGACCTGTCTCTCGGGACTGAGCAGCGCCGTCGGATCCGTTTCGATGTACTCGATGCCGCCATCTGAGGTTGCCGTTGAGCTCAACTCCGCCTACTCGCACCTCACCGAAGGCGTCTACTCGCGCTACTCGCTCGCTCCGTCAGAAGCCGAGGTTGAGATGTCCGAGGGACTTAGCTTCCCGCTCACATCCGCCGCCCTTTCAGCCGGGCTGAAGGCTCTTTCGCTGGACAGTTTCCTCCAGACTGCTGTGTCCGAGGTCGAAACCGGTAAGTTCCTGAGCGTCCTCGAGTCGCTTGACGATTTCCTCGAAGGTTGCCTTTAGTCCGCTGTTTCCAGTGTCACTCAATCAGTTGTTTCAGCACACGAACGCGACTCTCTGGATGAAATGCTTCAAACTGCGAACTCTGAAGTGGACACCGCAGTACAAGCGGGATCCATCTACTCGGTCTACTCGTTGCCACCGTCCGAAGCCGCCGTTGAAATGCCGAAGCGTCCCTCTATCCTCAAAGTAGGTTAATTATTCTAAATACGCTCAGCGCATCTTTCCCCAGTTTTCCCCGGATCGGCTGCCGAGCTCGCCAACCCTGTAATGTCATTGGCTCCAGAAGCCGCGAGCTTCGCTCTCACGGCAATCGATTCGCTTGTCGTCGACTTCGGTTTGTGAGCTCGGTCGCCGGACAGACACTATGAAATCAATTTTCAGGCGCTCCCATGAAGGCACTTTCTCTGGAAGACCTTCTACAGACGGCCGCTTCTGATGTTGACACCGCCGTCCGTCGCGATTCTCTTCAATCTCTTCTTCAGACCGGAGTCTCTGAGGTCGCCACCGCCGTCAACCGTGACTCGCTCCACTCGCTTCTTCAGACTGGAGTCTCTGAGGTCGCCACCGCCGTCAACCGTGACTCGCTCCACTCGCTCCTTCAGACCGCCGTTTCGGAGGTAAACACCGGTAAGTTCCCGTAGATTCCAGTCAAAAACGCAATCAATCGGACGCGTACTTCAGCCGTTAGCAATTGGGATGCTCAGTCGTGGGAGGCCGACTTGGAAACGTGCATCGATGCTCTCTCCATCTGCTCTGATTACTCTGAGTACTCCCTCCCCGCCTCAGAAGTTGAAGTTGAGATGGCTGGAGATGGATCTATGCTCACCTTCCCTCTTACCACCGCCTTTGAAATGCAGAAGAGTAAGAGCAAACAATGTGAAGAAGAGAAATATCAACCACACATCTTCAGATGATTCGTTCTACGCTCTTGACGCTCTCAATCCCTTCAATGAACATAGTCCTTTGCAGTTCCGTCGTTCATCGCAGTACGTCCTCGGTGAACTGCATGATTTCCAAGTCTGGCATGAAGACAACAAAGTCGACGACACCATCACAGTCGACCCCCGCTCTGAGCAATTCGTCCGTTTGGCCAGTAAGGGTGCCGAGAAGATGTTCGCTTCTACCGCTTCTGAGTATTGTATTGATAAGCTTGAGTAAGCGATCGTCCTTGATTTGAATAAATTTATTTAATGAGCTAACAACGATTTGTACTAGTTGAATTGTGGCCGAATATAATGATTTGTTTCTGATTCGTGAAGGTTTGATCGTCAATGTGAATCTAAAAGTCCTTTTTTCGAATCGGAATGTGAGATCTACGCGAAAATCTGGAGATCAGTGTTAACCGACCAACGGAGCACCGAGATACACCATAGACACTTCGGTGTTGCCATAAACGGCACACATGGCGGGGAATAATTTTACAGGCGGAAGATCGGAGAATGCGAGACCAAGAAATTCGTTTCCCTTTTCGAAATAGAGCTGCCGACTGTCACAATCAAGTATCATTCGAACGCGCTCTCCAATCTGAACGAACCTAGTAATGACCACTTCAACGCGCATGATACCTGATATTTGGGTGGATTGTTGAAGCGCGGGTATGTTTCGGTTGAACTTCCGTTGTAGATGAGTGTATTGTCAACAAGATTCCATCCCCAACTCTGGTCATCACTTCCAAGGAGCGACATATATCCCTGACAGTGCAAAGCTGCGTGCCTTGTGGCAATACCGATGACTGCGACGGTTCCCAATGGACCATCCCAAGTCATCTCCCAGGTGTGTACTCCAGTAGAAACGCCAATTTTTCCTCTAACCGCATCAGTACTTTGTGCTACAGGTTGCCGGTGTACGGTAAACCCGTTCGGGCGTATGTAGTTGTTTCTAGATCATCGAACTATTCGCTAAGATGATCGATTCTTTCAATACCTGGACAAATCACGTGGACTCCAAGCGAAACGGAACGCGCGTAGCTTTTCCTTGTAACTCTGGACGTCCGCCAACAGATACGGATCGGCAATAGCGATTTCTGGAACTTCTCTTCGTGCAAGATATTCCCAAATGTAATTATCCTTCAAAAAACAAATAAAAGTCCAGCAAATAAGTCTTTACGATACCTGATATTCAAGAACGGCATTCCAATGCCGACAAACCCGCATGCAGCAAGCCAGATCTTTCACGCTTAAATGCTGGAAAACGATGGCAAGGACGTGGTGAGGAAGCCGTGCAGCGGAAACAGCTCGAGGCCGTCGAGGTTGCTTCAGAGATGAACCAGGTTTCAATGCTGTGGTTTCCGCAGAAGTTGTCGCAACAGCTGACGAAAAAGATGCGCGACCCGTCACATCGCCACTGGATTCTGGCATAACGAGCCAGAAACGGCGCCCAAATAAATTCTGCAAACAGATCACACGATTACAAGCAAAAATTCGCGTTGGAGCAGAAGGGTCACAAGTTCGATTGGAAAGTAATAGCTAATAACTAAATAGAACTGAAGCACCCAGAAGCTTGAACAAAATATCAAAACGGAAACAAAGCCGCAGCGAAAACCCCTCAAAATAATGCGACTATCATCATTTTAACAACATACATTTAAAACAAACAAACAACAAAAACAATTCAATCCTATTTCTTGACCTTAGCGATCTTAGCTTTCGTCCTATCACGTCCCTTTGATTTCCTGCCTTCATCCGCACTGAAGACTATTGATGGCGAGTTAAACTGGAACAAATTGGGAACAAAAAGCTCGGAAGATTCAGCAACTTCAGCTTCGCTTTCTTCGGTAATTGTCTCCAGACTTGGATAATACGTCGGAAAAGGTGGGTTCTCTACGCGCTTCATAGGCTGGATACAATCCTTTATTTGGATGATTTCTCCAATATCTCCAGGCACGCAACCCTTGACGTACATAACTTGAAACTCCGGGTTGATTCTTAGAACTTGAAGGCCAGACGTTGTTCTCCACTCATAGCCCATATGACCAGGCATTCTCTTTCCTGGCCAAATTCTAGCATCACCAGTAGAACCAACCGAACCAATACGTCGATGAGATTTTGTTGTTCTAAAAGTTTGTAAAAGTATTCCAGCTAAATGGGTGCATTTTACCTGTTTGCCGGCTGGCCGCGCATTCCCCAACGGTGCATACCACCTTGAAAACCCCAATCTATTGTTTTGCCAGTGACCGTTACATACTGTCCGACGTTGAAGTGTCGAACATCTAATGTTGTTCCCGGAGCAACAACCGCATCTTCCGTCACCAAAAATGAGCCCAATTTCAACTTTGCTGGAATATTTTGCCTTTCAAACGCTTTTCTGTAACCGGCTGTCAGCATGTGTGGATTGGCGTTCACGGCACCGACGGTCACCTAAACAAAAATCCTTATTTGCTTTGAGCATGGTAACATACCTTCCACATCGGTCCAAATCGATTAAATGCCTTACGCTTTCCCACCAGTGTTGAACGAAACCAAGTTTCGGGATCAATTGATGAAACGACTTGATTGTCGGTGATTTCCAGCAGCGTGCAGAGTACTCTCGTGCCGTCATTTAGCCTAAATCCAAACATAAAATATGAACGTCAATCAAAAATGAAGAAAAAGCCGTTCAAGTACTCAATTCCTCGACCCATGTGATCCACTTACCACTGCGGCATCATACCAATCTTACGGCCGAGGAGCCCAACGCGTCGAGAACTTTTGATCCATTCCTGCTGCTCTTTGGCATCCCACGACGATTCGACAAGAGGACTCGACGACTTGGCCCATGATGGACGAAATCCACTTTTTTCCTGTGCAATGACTTCTTTTAGTAAGTTTCTGAACAGCCAATTAGCAATTTAGATGGAATTCACTTATTTACTTATTATCTTCATCGAGCAGTTCAAGAGCATTCGAATGCTCGTATTTTTTAGGAATCCACGGTGCTCTTGTAAGAGTCCTTCTTCGACCACGAGTTTGATTCAAGTGATGAGCAGCAATGGTAGAACACACCGGTGTGGCGAGAAGCTCACCACCCAAAGGTGATGACAACGCGCCAGTAACTGCGCGAAGCATCGTGAAAACACGCTTAAAAATACAAATCAGAACGCTGAGACAGACTTGCTCACGCCGAGCTAGGGATATCGCGCCACAGGAGAACAAACGTAGAATGTCCATAATGGAGTGAATGTGTTAAATGCAAAGAGCGCCTGAGAATGAACGAAGGCCGCGAATTAAAGTTGCGGCGAAATCCCTCGATTCGTGAGTCCCCGCGTCTTCTTCATATGTAATAAGTCGATTTTTCCAGTCCGAATGTTTCTATTTTCCAGTCGCCACAGATTTCCCTTCGAGAGCCATACTATATTGCAGCAGAGATTTTTCTCCGATATCGGACGCAAAGGAATGGAAGAATCCGTCGATGCGAAATCGAATCGACGACTGCAGGAGCTGCAGCGGGACCTCGACGAATTGCGGGGCCTCTGTGTGAACGGCAGATTGAAAGGAGAGCTTCCGGAGGCATTTCTCGAGCAGTTTAAGAAGTTAAATGCAGATCTATACTGCAAGATATTGTAAGCACACAATTCAACTGGAGAAACGAGGATTGTGAGGAATTTTTTGCAGCTCGTATGTCGCACCCTCGGATCTTTTAAAATTACGCAAAGTATGCACCCGATGGAATGATGTGATCGTTCGTAACTGCTATCGCCTCATCGACGGCTTCCGGGGAATTCAGCCAGGAAGAATCGGGATCGGCATGCGTCCTGCGTGTGATGGCAGCGTGTTGTATGAACTCCGCTATATCGGCGACGCAGTGCAGCCTGTGTTAGTGGAGGGTGATTCGCTACGTTTCTGTATCGCTCCGTTTTCTGGTCACAAATTTGCGGTTTCTTTGGAGGGATTGACATTGGAATTGGCGCTGAAGTCGCTGTCGCACTTCCTGAATGCGTTGGGAGAGAAAACGACCATTAACATTTCCAAATTTACTGTGGAGGTCAGTTAGCTCGTAATGCCACGACGTTCAGCGATATATCCATTTAGAACTGCAAGTCGTCTTCTGAGATAGTTAATGCTGATAGTTTGACGAAGTTTTTGAGTTCCCCACATTGTAAGAATCTCAAGGACTTCCAAATGAAAAGAGTAATACGATTGGCGGAAGAACTACCTTAAAGCCCATTTAGGTTGACCTTCGAAATATATCTGTATCTCCAGATGAAATTCTTGGTTCTTTGTCCGTTACGCTACAAGAGCTCGTCGTATCGTTTCTGGATGAGCATCAAGGACGTGGAATAACGGATTCCGGTTTGCGTCAAATTGTTTGCAAAAACGAAATCAAAAACGTTTCTCTGGAGAATTGCTCATCAATTTCGCCAGAAGGAGTTGTTTGTGCTGTTGAGGTATGTTTGGTAATCGCCGTTATTTGGAGTAACTCATTTTGGCTAGGCACTATTTGTTATCTCAGACAAGACCAGCCGGACATTCAGAAGTGCTGATGCTGTGAAAATCAGCGTTCAAAGATGCGAGCGGATCAGCAAAGAAGCCATGAAATCGCTTAGAAGACCCAAAGGAGACGTAGAAGACGACATACCTTATCAGGAACGCGGAACAACACTGACGCTGATGTATAAGAGCAGAATATCCCGACTACCGGTGAACGTCTACATCACTGAACCTACGAACCACCAATGAGAATGTATAATGAACTCTCAGAAAACAAACATAACCAACAACAACAACAACAAAAGATGTTAAACAACAACGATTTTTCTTTCTCAGAATTGCATGCCTTCCTCGTAGTAGGAGTCGGGGATGTGCGCCTCGCTTTCTTCATTTCGCGACTTTGCATTGAGAAGTTCTCGGCGGACTTCTGGCGTCATTTGGTAATGGCTGTGAACCTTTAGCAGCTCTAAAATAGCTTCTCGTTGTTCGCTGCTGATGTCGCTCTTATAGCGCTGGGCAAAGGCGAGTAGGGCTTGATGCCAAAGCACGGGTAATTGACGATCATCACGACGGAAATTCAGGAAATGGAAAACAAGAGCATCAATTGCACGGAAAGGAAGTGCGTATTTCTTATCGATCAGAACGCGCAAGAACATCGACGATGCGCCAGTATACTCCATTTCCGCAATCTAAAGTGCACGATTCCACTACGAGAGCATTTCACAAGGACAAACCTTTAACATCGCTGCGGCTGCGTGCAACATCGGAACAGAACTTTTAATAAGCACTGACCCAAAGATCGTTGCCTCGCGGAGAGTACATGTCCCCGATTCAATCAAAGGAAGCAGAATACCCTTGAAGAAAGCTGCAGGCTTGTACAAGGACTTGTGAAGAGCCTGATAGAGATGGAAGTTAAGCTTCTTGTATTCATCAATGTCATCTCGAAGTCGAGGCAACAAAACAAGATTGTAAAATCTTGAAAAGTGAGTCAATTACAATTACATAACTCTAAATTATCTTATACCTTTGACACATCTTAGGGTTTAGGTTTGATGCGAACAATCGAGTTGCTTGATACATCGCAGCGGCAGACCATTTGTCAGGATTTGTTAAGCTGGAAGCAAAACTAAGTCATGTGATAAATGATCTTAACCTACTAGAGAATCTGTTCCCAATTAATCATATTAGGTATGACCTTAAACGCCTTGGGAATCTTTCCGCTGCGATACCGGGAAAGCACATCTCCAATTTCACGGAACATTTGTACAACTCCAGGGTCCATTTCACGAACTTGTGTGTTGTCAGCTTGCGACATCTGAGTTTCTATTTCCATTTTCTTTTGCTCAATTTTGTCTTGGATTATATCAAAAAGTGTGCGCGCTTTAGTCGCATCTTGTCTTGTCAGCATGAATTGTTCCATGGCTTTTTCATCCTCGGGATTCAACTGAATAACCTCGTCATCGTAATCAATGATTTCCTCCTCGTCGTCATCGTTATCAGATAAATCAGCCATCGACATGCCCCCAAGGCTCATGTTTCGCGCCCTTCTACAAAAAAAATACATTTACAAGTCCAGCGCGTTTGAAGGCGCTGTCTTACCCTTCCGAGAAAACTGGCTGGACGGGCTGATCATCCTCCTCGCTCTTTTTCTGAGCTCGTGCTGCTTTCAAAATCTTCGCACTCAAGTCTTCCGAGATGTACTGAATGGATGAATTTAATTGAAAACGCAAACGGTCCAAGTACCTGGTCAGGCATACGCTCACGCTTCAGAGTCTGCTTCTTCACGCGAGGAGCGCCGCGGGCCCGAGCTACATTTGCTAATTCTTCCTGTTGTTCAAGCGGAATTGAGTCGGTAAGAGTGTCGCCTTTGGCTGAACGGCACTTATTTTTTTTACCCATCGAAAATCTGAAAGAACCATCATTTTGAGAGAACACTGGTCAGCTGGCCCGCAAAGAAATATCACGCTCGAAAGCAATTTCCCCATGCAGTTTATCAGTCATTTTCGTAAAACGAAACTACCGTATTCTTGTTCAGGCCAGTCAGGCGATTCTATTGAAAACATGTTTTGTAGTTTGCAATACCACTCGCTCGCTCGTTTGGACCCCGGAGGTGTCGTCAGTTTGTTTATCATCGAATTCGGAATTTTCTCGAAACAGATCAACGCAGTTTTTCTTTTATTCGCTCACGATCAGATGGTGAATTATGACTCACAATGTGAACGTCTGCGCATAATTCATGAGTATTTAGTGTTGTGCCCATCGCTGCGCGGATATTTTCTTATTTAATCAAGCTTTTGTGGAGTTTTCGTCTGTTCAATTGATCGTTTTTGTTGAGTTTTGTGAAAGTGGAGCGCGGAAATCCAACCACCCGACTGTCTATTGTATTTATTCTTTTCCACCGCTTGCGCTGTTGACATATGCTGCTCTCCGATTGCGGCTCCTCTTCTCTCTCTCTCTCTCGTGTGTGTCATCACGTGTTGGACAGACTGACTATTGGGTCAGTCGTACGAATTGAACTTTATTTTATGCCTACAAATTTCAGTATATTTTTGAATTTCAGATATCAACAAGGATGAAGAAGGAAGAAGCTAAGGCAGTGCCTGAAGAGGCTGTTGAGAACGCCCGATCTCTGGAAGAAGCACCTGATAACTCCGGAATTGTGGGAATTTCGGACGATGGGCCTCTCATTCCTCTTTCTATGATGGACGAGCCTACCCTCGCTTTAGCGATGGATTCAGCTGATCTTGACGACGGACTTGACTTTGAATCCTTCACGTGCAACATCTGTGGGACTCATGAGCTTTGTTACTTCTTCGATCTTGGTAATCTTCCTCATGGGTTTGCAAATTCGCGCGCGCATCACACTTCATAATATTTTTACAGCATTGCTGCTGGAAGTTTCTGTATTTTGGACCCGTTCAGCGAGATGGACACGGACCTTACAAACCCTGCATCCTTTGATGATGTGATCGTCATGGGTCGTCTTTGCAACATCTGTGGATGTCAAGTCTGCGTGGACTCCAGTTGCAGCATCCTTTTTCAGGATACGTTCTGCAGGGATTGTGCTCTGTTCGAACCAAACAGAGAGATTTTTCCAGATGACGTCATTCAGGTATGTGATATTTTCAGTTCGTAAAGTATTATAAACATTCTTTTAGAAGTTGGAGGACAGCATTCGTAAGCGCGAGGAAAGTCGCAAGCAACGCGAAGCTCAGACAGGAGCCAATAAGCCTTGAGCGAATGCTCGAAACTATTTTAAGATTTGTATCATACAGCTTCTTTCGCAGAAGAAGCTGACACATTTGGGTATATTATATATGTATAACGGTTTGGACAGCTTTACAAGTTCACTTATTGTTTTTTTTCCGAAGTAAAGACTGAAGTTCTATGTTTTCTAAATGACCACCGTAATTAAAGACCAAAGTACTGAGTTTCTGCATGACCATCGTGATGATTGCGTATTGCAAGAGCCCTGCTCTAAAAGATAGCTTTCTTGCGAAAGCGATAAAACGTTTACTTTCATTACCCTTTTTATTATGCGATACAACATGGACCGTGGACTTGAGGCGCCAGTTAAACGGTATCAATTAATGATGCGGTCCGTCGTGTTCGCGATCAGCTCTCTGCTACTCTGCGGAGTTGTCGACTGTCGTAACGTTCATCGAACACCGAGACATGAGGGTAGATTGTCCGTGGCGTTTTCGAATGCCTTTAAACTGTTTTCAGTCGACCATAACAATATCATCAACACCGGTACGGATTTTGTCTTCGCCTATACGAACAGCCACCTCAGTTCGTCGACCGAGAAGTTAACGCTCACCTTCACAAATGCCGATCCGAATCAAAGCGCGTTGGTCAAGATCTCTTCGATTTTCTCTCAATTCGTCAATCAAACGGTCACTGTTCCTTCGGAGTCTTCCGCGTCGGTGAGTGGGCTTCTTGTCCTCCCATCGACATCTCATTCAGGCCGTGATCTCTCCCGTTTCCGTGCAAGCTGGATACAATTACGATAAACTCGAAGGAACGGTAGTCGAGAACAAGGGGATCTCAATTCAATCGTCCATTCCTGTGACGGTGCTTGCGGAGAATCAGCATGTGGACGGAGGTTTGTAATCAATATGATAGCCCACTAACAGTTTTGCAGGCTCGTCTGACGCGTTTACCGTATTTCCGGTAAGTTCCACTGACATCGTTCTATTCAAATCCGATATTTCAGCTCTGCAACCTCGGAACGCAGTACAAAGCGATTGGCGACCTGGGAACTAAGAACACAACAAATCTTTACACTATCGTGGCGACGGAAGACAACACTCACGTAGGCTAGTTTGTATAAAACAAAGTGACTGTGCATTTTCAGGTGGTTTTCACCCACAGCAAAGGTACGGTATCGAGGAAACTTGGTCGCTTACAAACGGCAACATTTGTCAGCATGGAGTCCATAACCACAAACAATCCAATTTCCGCTGACAAAAAAATTGCGGTCGTGTCCGGCGCTGTGTGCGGATTCGGAAACATGCAGATTACTTCGCCATGCAACGAGGAAGCCCTCATGTTGTTGCCCGTCACAGCCTGGGGTCGCACCTATCCCTTTGCGCCCTTCCATGGCAACACGCAATCGGAGATAGTCATTCTCCTTCGCAGAGCGACACTCAAATCACTATTGGCAGCCACAACGATCGCAAACTGCAGAACGACACTTACTTGCTGGAGAAAATGGGTGAGAAGCGATATTTGCTATGATGGTGATGAATTTGAGCGAGCTTATAGGAGCTGATGTGATCAAAGGCAGCCACCCGATCGACATTATCGCCGTTGGTGGGACTACAGCACCGGATTACATGGGAGCACCATTCTTCGCACACGTTCCATCAATCAGCCAGTTTGTAACTGGATCCCTCACACTGCACACAGGAATCGACCAGCACGACTCGAATGTGTCCAAGCACTGGGTTCGCATCGTGCAACACCTCAACAACCTCGATTCTGTTTCTATTAACGAATGGCCCGTTTCGGGACTCATTTACACCAGGTTCTTTAGTTTTCCGATTGTTCCAGGTCATCTGAGAATTGTATTCAGGATTGGAAGAAGCAAATACTTCTACATTGACTACCCAATTGCAAACGGAAAACATACGGTAGCCGGCGCCAAACCTTTGGATGCCTTGTTTACGGATACGGAGAATTCACAGGGTACGCGTACGTCCCGAGTCTGCAGCTTCCGTGTAGGTCTTTGGTATGTAGCACACTCGATGGAAAACTGTTTTAGCAACGGGAACTTGCTAGGAAACCTCCAGTGGCGACGTTTGGATTTCTGCGATCATTTTTATTAGTTTTCTATGATAAATTTCGTCTTCTTTATTCGTATCGCATGAACGACGCTTTCTCCCTTCAGCGTTGCACGCTTCGTCGCTCATGTCGGCGGAGAAGCTCCTCGTGGTACGAAGGGAAGTAACTTCAAAATGCTTCTGGTTTCATCCAGCGATGACGCGACCACAACTATTCTTTCCAAATGAAACGCCAAACGTTCTGTCAAGCACTGCTTTTGAGTTTTACTGCAACTGAATCCTGCGATCCGAGTTCAAACCGCTGAGAGTACTTGACACTCAGATCAACTTCAAATTGACCTCGCACTCGTCTTTTATTCGTGCTGGCGGAGACGACGGTTTCTCCACAACTGACCGATCGATTGTGTATTCAAGGCGAAGATGCGCTCTCTTCAGCATCTCATTACTGTCGACAGATCGGCGGAATAATCGAGAATAATGTTTTCCGTTCACTTCTCCGTCGTGACGATGACGAGCGAGGAGGATTTCCACTTCCCGACGGACTGCGATTTGAGCGTCGCGAAGTTGATAGACGAAGTTTTCGACGACGAATCCGCCATCGTCTTCGCATTCGAAACTAGGATCTTGACGCCCACGCAATTGTGTGGTGCGTGTCGGATCGCGAATGGAACTCAAGGAGGGCGTTGTATTTGTCGATCCTTTCCACGTAGGTCCCGAACAGGATTCGCGCAAAGCGCACAGAATCGCATTTTCAGTGGAGCTGCACGAATAGGAAGACGCGCTGTTTGACGAAGTCGCTTCGCGTGGAGAGTTTCTTCTCGACTTCGCTATTCGGAATGCGCTCGATCGTCCTCATCGTGCACCTTTGGTTTCTGGGAAACTCGCCGTCAGAGATAGCGAGTAGAGCCGGCGTCAATCACCACTCGGCGGACAATTGGTGCCTCCAGCTGCGCTCAACTTGTCGGCGATTTGTCGAGCGGAATCAACCGGAGGAGCTCGGGGAGCATGTAGGGAAGTCGAGGTAGGGGTTTACGACTCGCGGAGACTCGCAATGGCGGGCGGAAGAAGAGTCGTCGTTCTGGTGGAGAGGGATTCGCCGCGAATCCCTGTAATCCAAGTCGTCGACCGTAACGAGGACGCAGCTGCGGTCATTCGACGAGTCGTCGTCAAAGGAACGAGAATCGTCGCACACAGCGATTGTCAACTATTCGATGCGGAATCCTTGCGCCTCGATTACGTCTTTGAGAATGCGTAGGCGAATCCGAGCTGCTTCCGTGCGAGAGATTCTTTTGCAGAGCCCCGAAGGGCGTCGAACGAGCGCCTCTCGCAAACGCATTGATCATCAGCGTGATGCAGATGGGACATCGAACCACGAACGACCATCTGAAGTTCTTCGAAGTCGTCTACCGCCAGAATTTCGCGCACTCTTTTCGAAAATTCATCGAAATCGCCAACGAGTACGGTAGACCGAATAAACGCTGACTTTTACAACTGCCGTGCCAAAGAACTGACGACTACGAGGAGGTTGTCAGGCGCCTTTATGCCGAATTCAACGATGCCCAGCTTGTGCGGCGGGTTCGTGGGTTACGGTGGCCTATCTGATGCGTTTGTTTGAGCGATAAATCATCGAAACACCGAAAGAAAAAGCGCGTGCGTACGTTTTCCTTACGTGAGCGTCGTTCCCACGATTTTTACGAGTGCGCGTGGGCACAACAATCGCAAAAAGTGATAAAAGGTTGCCCTGCGCTGAGTGAATCTCGCGATTCGTCCGATTTCTGTTCAGAGCGGCCGCGATGCGTGGAGACTCTTCGTAGCGCGAAGACGTCACCCTCTGCGGCACACCTGTAGCCTTCCCACCGCTGACGGATCTCTGCGCGGTAGTGTGACGCCTGAGGGAGTCGAGGCGCCAAGATAGTCGGTCGACTCCTCCCGCCAGATCTTTGGTTTGTGTTGCAACTCTCTGTACATTGTGATTTTCTTTGCAAATCGTCTCCTTCCGCGTTTGAAAGGAGCGCGACGCAGTTGAGTTTTCAATGAGAAACGCCGCCAAGCAAAGTCTGCGTTGTCGCAAGCGACACTACGAATCCCTTTGTTTTCAGATACAGATTTACGACAGTACTGATTACCGTTGCAGTTCTTCGCGGCGGCAGCGTTGTTGTCGTCGTCGACACCCTCAGAGCCACTCCCTTCCTTATCGCCTTTGCAGTAGTCGTCTTCGAACGTGAATACAATCACGCGGTCGGATCCACGCCCCACCGATAGCGACGGTCATTTAAAAGATTTGACTGTCCGCTCGCAGCGTTCAGTTTCCCTCAAAATGACCTCCGCAGGGCTTGCTGTCCTCGTCCTGCTGCTCTCGCTCCCTTTCGCGACACTCCGGAGTAATCCGACGACGCACGCCTCAAACGACGAAAGCACTCATGGAGAGTGATATGGCGATCTTCTTCGTTGACGGATCAGTCGTTCTCAGTGAGTTCTTAGCGCCCGCGCGTTACCTCTCTGCAACGCCCGCTTCAGATACTCAACGAAGACTCAGAAGTCGTCGCGGATTCCGAAAAGGAATGACGACGCACTACGGTTCTTCACGGAAACAAAGACGCTTCCTCTCGCGCAACTTCCACGATCAGCTGGACGGGGAAGACGGCGACAGTTCGCTTGACTGAAGACCGACGTGAATCGTTTTGTCTTCCACGAAGACGTTCTCTCATCCGAATTGATCTCACACATCGTTGATGCAATCGCTACCGTTTTTCCATGAAATGTACAAAATAAACTTTTTTTGTTAAAATCGCGGTTTTTTTGCGTTGTTCACCGAACTGCTCGTCAAGTGCCGCCTCCTTCCCACAGCCTTCTCATCAGCATCTAAGTCTGTTGAACGGTACAAGCGTCTTGTCACCACTGCGCCTATTGCAACCACGTGAATCCCGTGTGCCCTCGACGATCTCCGATCGTCCCCGCGGCTTATCGCGCGCGCTCTTCGTCCGTCTTCTCCTTCCTTCTTCGGCCGTAAACTCCTTTCGACGACATCGCGGGGGCCGAAAATGAGCAAAAAATCGAGCAGAAACGTTTGCGCTTCTGATTCCCTCCGCTTTGGAAATGATCTCTGCGCCGGCAGAAACCATTTCGTTGCTATCTTTGCATTCGCTAACGTTGAATCCAAAGGTCACCTCAATACAACGCTACGTCCCATCAGCTGGCCGACAAAGACATGAACGAATTCGGGGATTCAATCGCCCTGCAAGCGCGCAATCGTTGGATGCACTCCGAAAACACCCGCGGGCCCCATGAACCGGTTCCTTGGGAGTCACTCGGCTTAATCCTTTGCTCTGGCGTCGCAGATTTCACTTATTTCTGTGCGATGCGAGCGCTCAGCGGCGCCGCTTTCCTCATCGGCCTTCTGATGGTCGTCGATGGTCAGGGAAATCCGGATATCAGCGACTTCCTCTCCGAAAATAAGGAGATCTGTGAGTTTATGGATTGTTTTAATCAAAGCAAGCAGAAGATTATTCATCTTTTATGGCGCTTTTATGGGACGCCGTGCTGTTTGATGCGCGTTCCACGACCTTTTCAACTCCAGAAGGAGTTACGACCGAGCAAAGGTCGCTCGATAAAGTCGGGAAAGATAGACGCGTTCAATCAGCTATGAATCTTAGGTGGCAACCCGTTCGCCAACGCCACGTGGATTCCCGTGCTTGATATCTGCGAAATCGACTGTCACCCCCACAAAGAAATTTGCGTGGAGAACGACGATCTCAGACAGATGTGCAGCAAACGTGGGTGATTCTCTCTCGGTCTTGGCTGGAATGTCGTCCATTTCCAGTACCAGACGCATGCACAAAGCTCTGGGCAGTTCATCGAGCAGCGCTGAGACGCAAAGTGCTACGCGACGACTTCATGGCGTCAGATCAGCTGCACGCGGGAGGAAGCAAGGGCGTGCGGAACAAATTTGGGCTCCCGAAGAATCGATGGCAGTGAGTGTCCAGTGGCTTAATGGGGTTGTCTGTAAATATGCGAATAAATGAACCAAAGACGCGATTTGAAGTTCGTTGGATCAAGTTTGGAATCGGTCGTTCTCGGGAAGCGCTTGCGTTTTAGACACTCGCTAGAATCCTCAGTCTTCGCTGCTCATCTTGAAAATGGTATTTCGAAACGATGGAGGTCGTCTCCAGTTCCTTCTGGTCCTTTTCTCCATTCCAGTGCTCGTGTAAGTCCCCTTTGACTAGCAGGTGCCACTAAAGCTTTCTGTTTTTCAGAATTTCAATTATTGTGACGGTGCTAATCATCTTCGTTCCGCCTATCCGCATGAAATCGGCGAAGACGAAGGTGATCGACAGAATCCTGAAGAGACGCGCGACCGGAAGCAACTCGAAGACGCAGCCCGAGTCGGACACCACGAAGACTGTGGAAAAGTCGAAGAGCGAGGCGATCGACGAGACGAAGGCGCCGTCGAAGAAGGAAGCTTCGAAGAAGGGGTCCGAGAAAACGGCGGAAAAATTGAAAACGACCGAGGAAAGCAAGGTGGAGGAGAAGAAGACGCAAGAGTCGAGTCGCAACTCGCAGAAGAAGAATTCGGAATCGGCGGAGATGAAGAAAAAGGAGCCGAAATCAGAGAAGAAAGCGGAACCGCCGAAGGAAACGTCAAAGTAGTTTTTATGTGCGAATAAATTCTAAACTCCACACTGAGATGCCTCGGACTGGCAGATCGCGGCGTTGATTCGCGCCGATAGCGTGCTCAGCTCGGAGTAATCGGCTCCGAAGTAGAATCCTTCACCGTATGAGAGCGTTCCGATTTTTGCGACGTCGATTCCCTTTCCCATAGCTACAGTAATCACTTTCGTGTCGTCGACTGCGCGCATGTTGTGAGCGAACTCGGTCGCAGCGTTGAAGTCTTGCGAATCACTGAAACGAGAACAAAAACATTGAGGACAGAAATGCGGCCGTCTACGTCGGATTCTGGGCGACGAACATGATGACAACGCGACCCACTCCCGATCGCTCGCCGAGTCGATTCGACTCGAATCCGACTGCCGACTCTGCGTAGTGGAAGAGACTAAAACGTGATTCTGAGAGTCGAGAAGCGCGCGGCTGATACCTCTCGAAGTCGGTGGAGTTGTTCTTCAAGACGTCTGGCACGTAATTCACGAGCCCGAGCACCGTTTCTTGGAGTGTTCTAGTGTCGGTCACCTGCTTTGCGTCGTACACAATTGCGTAATCTTTCTCCACCTGCAGGTTGACCACAACGCGCACTTTTGTCGGTCCGACAGTCCACGAGGGAACGAGCGAAGTCGCTATGAATTTGAGTTGCTGAAGATGATACCGTAAGCGCAAGAGTGGCGTGTTCATGCACCTCCGTGAAGTGCTGCTGAGAGCCGACCGACGAGAGTCCGTTGACGACGAGGACGATGTCGCGATTGCATGGAGTGGCGGCTAAAGAAAGACTACGGTCATTGCAGAAATCAAACAGGCTGTATTACTGTAGACCGAGTTGTAGGACATCTTGAAGCCAGAGCGGTTGATGATCTTATCGGAAGTGAAAGTGACGAGCGCGTACCGCGTATAGGAGAAGAGAGGGACCGTCGGCCTCGAAGCTGTTCGGTTTTCGCCGCCAAACTGCGCAATCACAGGAGAGTCTTCCGTGCGGCCGTCGTAGATGGTGACAAAGTCACAGCAGGTCTCCAAGTCAAAGTGGTCAAAGTCAAAGCGCAAGACGCTTCCCTGTCTTGCGTAGACGAAGTAGAAGCACTTGTCGTTGTTGGGGTAATTTGCGGGAAAGAGGGGCGAAGTGATCGCCCCTTTATAATAGAACACGTTGTTTTCGGGACATCCAACAAAGTCCGCGTAGAGCGGCGGATTCCGTTGGATTCGCGACACAAACTTTGGGGTTTGCGAAGAAACGAGGGAGAGCAGAAGAGAGAGGAGAAGCGTCTTCATCACGAAGCGCGGAGACCGAAAAAGAGAATTTTGTGCAGACGGTCGCGATCGCCATTATCTCCGTCGGTGGAAGTCATCTGGCGCTTTCCCACGGCGCACAGAAAACTCCGTTCGTGCTCGGAACGGAGCGGCTCGCAGATTGCAGAACTCAGCTGTTCGATCGCAACTGAAGCCGATCGCGAAAATATGTAAATCCCGCCGCTTCGAGGTCGCTTCCTCCCTCGTTTCCGCTTCAATCGTAGCGATTCCATCGTCAGCGTCCGTGCAGAAATGCGAAAATCAATTTTTCTGTTGAGTTTCGTCTCCGGATTCGCCTTCGCTTATCCTTATGGTTCGTTTTCCTCTTCACTCACCTCAATGCAGCGTCCCTTTCAGTGGCTCCCGGCTTCTTCGAGAACATTCCGCACTCGGGACGTTCCGATTTCTTCAGATCGGCAATGATTTTCGGCGGAAATGGATTCGGAGGAGCTCCGATGGATGGATGGCCGTTCGCTCCCGTATTCCCTTCGGGATTCGGCCCATTCCCTTACGGAATGGGATTCTGGCCAACGAGATTCAGTGGGTGGACGCAGAAGCCTTATGCTCTGGGTACGTTGCACGAAAAGGTGCTCTTTCGTGTTTATTCGCTTTGATATTCGCCAGACGGAGCAGATGTCGCTCAAGTCGTTGAAATCATCGAAGCACTCAATCTAACCCAAAGTGATTACGACGAAGTGATGGACGCCGCGTATCGCTGGAACTTCACCGCAATCTACGATTTTGTCTACAAGACCTCAATGCGTCTGCCTTCAGAGGTGAGTTGTTTCCGTTTCTCGTCGAAAAAAGAAAGCATTCTAGCAACGGAGTCAAGCCCTTCGCCTCATCGAAGAGTACGGCCCGCCGCTCTCGTTCGTTGAAGCCGTCAGCGCTCTCACTTTGGAACAGAAAGCTCACATCGAGGAGCTCGCGCGCAGCAAGAACCCGGACGTCGATCGGATTTGCCGCGGAATAATCGCGAGCATTCCCTATGAAGACCAACATCAGGTGAATCAAACAATCACACGCTGATCTCATCGATGTGGTTTTAGGCCCGCAAGTTCGTTTCGATGATTCGCTATGTATTTGGAGATTTGTGAACACATTATTGTTTCTTACCACACGAATTTTTTTGTTTCATGTCCAGCAGGAAATCAATGAATTCGGTCGAAAACTTGATACCGTAGTGCAACAGAAAAGACTCGCCGATACAATGATTCTCTCGCACTGCTCTTCGGAAGTTGCATAACGTTGTGCCACTCCCGCTCGTTCATCAGCCACTCACTCTCCACTCTTTGGTTACAAAATCGTGTCGGGCGAGTCGACCTCCGCTCGATCACGTAGCGGTTAATCTTCGCGCGCGATCGAAGGTGACCTTCGAGAGACCGGTCCGCGATGCTATTTCCGAGTGGTCCCGTATGGAAACGGAGTGCGCGAGTTTTGAAAATCGGTTGTGCACTGCTGAGCACCGGGCGGTCGCATCGATCCGCCCTTCGTTCGGTGGGCGCTTCGACGATTCCCGAAAATCGTAAATCTTCGCAGGCGTCCCATCGATATTTCTCTCCGCTGCCTTCTTCGGCTTCGAAGTTTATTCTTGCTTAAATAAAAATCGCCGCGAAAAACGCGAATTGATACCCTATCATTGTTTACACCTTTTTTCTCCTCATCCAGGCGAGCAACGTCCTTGACTGGCCTTCCGTTGCGTATCCTTCGTCTGCCTTCTGCACTGGAGTACGATAATGTGGCCGGACCTTTCCGACGCTCTTTTAGAGAGAATTCTGATTTTTCTACCCCCGAAGGAGCGAATACGACTCTGTTCTTGCCTCTGCAAGAGATATCAGAATGTAAGCGGTCCACCTGAAGCGTCGTTTAAATGTTCTCAAACAGGTCGCCAAACAATCCTTGCGCTCACTTGCGTTCTTCCGTGACCATCTGGACGCGCTTCAGGACACCCAACTTCGCGACTTCCTAAACCAATACGCGAGTCAGATCGACTCCGTTAATCTCGATCTATATCGCGCTGTTCAACATACATCGCAGGGCGGCTGGAGGCAAAGCATCTACACAGTAAGCGGAATATGTCGTAATCTTAGGACGCTCGACATCCTCGTCTGTGATCGCCACAAGCTTCGCGACACCGACATGATCAAGGTGCGTCCATTGTGATACGAATTCATTTAATTCTCTGATGCAGATCTTCAAAAATTGTCCCAAACTGAAAACGCTTCGAATGGACGCTCAGTTCATTACGGGCTACTGCTTCATGCACGCTCCCAGTGGGCTTTCACACGTGGAGCTGGAAATGTGCTTTCGACTATCCTCGCAAGCTTTCGGGTGCATTCTTGGCCTGAAGAAGCTGCGACATCTCTACGTCAGCCAGTTGCTCATTCTCTCTGACCAGGTTCTTGCTGATATGACGAAGAAGCTTCAGCTAGTGACTGATCTGTCTATTGTCTCCCACCCGGATTCAAAATACGAATGTAAGTTTTTGGTTCGTTGTTAAGTTATTCGTTGTTTTCAGCTCTAACAGGCACCGGCCTCGCCCAACTGCGTCATTTGAAGCGCCTCAAAACTCTCTGCCTCGAGGGTTTGCCCGCTGTTACGGATAATTTCTTGAAACTTCTGACAAGTTCCGAATCTCCTGCCGCGAACTCACTCACGGACTTGTCACTTGCGTTTTGTTACAATCTTTCATCGTACGTTTCTCGCTCGTATTCTCTCCTTATGCGTTCATTTCAGCGAGGGAGTGAGCAGACTGAGCGCACTTCCCAACCTCGCGCGTCTCAATCTGGATGGCATCCAACGGAGAGATATTACTGGTGGGCTCTCAAGCATCGCCAACTGCGGACATCTGCAGAAACTTCTCGTGGCGGATGGTGTCCACCTTACTACCGAAATCGTCTTTGAAATCGCATCCCAAAACAAGAAGCTTCGTTTTCTCGATCTGTCGAACTCGAAAACGAAATTCAGCGTTGATTTCGTAAAGCAGTTGCTCGCTATCTGCGCAGATGAAGGAAGGGCGCCGCTCTCCGTGCTGACCGACAGTGTTGATCCGTGGAGTAAAGTGAGGAGACCAGAAGGCAATCAGAAATTGTTTGTGTATCATCTTCACCGGCCATATCTCAGCGAGTGCGTTTTCCGTTCCTCGTGATTTGTTTAACAATGTCTGTTTAGACAGAAAGTGCGGACCGATTGCCTCATTTCCAGAGATCTTCCATGCACCCTTCCGGTTGGAACTCTAGCGCCCAACCTTCGTCGAGGAAACCGCTATCGTAGCCTGTGGGCTCCACTCGGTCCCTCCAATGAGCCTCGCCTGCAAGTTCCCGCTGGGCCTCTCGAAAACGTAAGAATTCATTCCGGTTGTCAACGTTGCCATTTCATTTTTAGGGTAAAACGAGAAAGCGCGATTGGTATCCCCCCGCTATATCGGCCAAAAAATTGAAGAAAGCCGCTCGTCGCGAAGCTTACCAAAACACGTTCGGTGGCAGCAAGTCACCTCCTTCACTGGACTTTCAATCTATCAACGATTTCCCTTCGCTTGGAGAAGAAACAAAATCACCGCATAAAGCTACAGTATCCCATTCTCTCGACGAAAATATGCACCCGAAAACGGAAGACAATTCGTCCTCGGAAGAAAAGAGCATCGCGGACTTCAGTACAATTTGCGGTGACACTGCTAGTTTCGGCGATCGATATCTGGCTGGATACCCCCCTCTTTTTGAGTTTGAGCCTCTTCCAGAATTCGATCACCCCAATCTGACTCCTGCTGATGAGCCGCTGGAACGAATACTCGAAAACACGCTTCTCCAGCTGTAATCGTTCGTCTTTACGAACTAGTCCGCTTAAGACCCTTCGGTCTTGTACATACATTGTCATGTTCTGTTAAGTTATTCTCTGTGCTATTTGTTACGATCTGCCACGTTGACTTTCACCAAATATCCCACACAAACCGTCTAATCAGTAATAAATTATAAAGTTAAGAATAGCTCAGCTCGCATTGAATGCTCGGAATGGTCCTTGGATTGATTGAGATGGAGAGTTTGACCATTACAGACGTCTCTCGTGGAGGAAAAAGGCGAAATTGCGCTTTCAACAACTCATAAAACGATTAATCGCCGCGAAGAGAATAAATAATAAAGTTTGATGAGAAGACGAGACAGACGAGGTCGATCTTCTTGAGAGCCTCAGCCGTCCGGGTGTTTTTTTTCACATTGACATGAGAGAGGAAGATCGCGCTTTTAGCGGGTCATCAACTACGGTACTCTGTGTGGATGTGTTGTTCGGATCGCCTGATTTCCTGTTCCGACAAATCTGTCTTTTGTCTTCGCAGTGCGGCAAGTGGTTTGTTTGTTTCAATATCAATTTCAATTTCAATATCCACGAGGCGGATCAACGAAACATGATGATAGTCGGATTTACAATTATTCAAATAAGAGTTTTTAGAAGTTATCCGTGTTACCTTCGGACGCCTACGGCGAAATTTCCCCGTCTTCCACGGTCGCTCACCGCACGAAGTGGTTCGAATGAGTTCATCTCTATTCATTGCTGGCGAGGGCAACCGGTGTCTTACATCTGCGGTTAGACCTCGAAAACGCGTTCGTTTCAACGAAGACGACGAGCAAAAATGGATCTTCGACACGCGAGCGAGCGTGTTTTCGCTTATGTTTGGTTCTGTGAACGATCTTCTCGTGGACTACAGTACACCGTCGCGGAATCTTGTTTCAGGTCGCACAACGATTGGTGTGGTTATAAATTCCACGGCAATCCCGCTATCTGACGGAATGAAGTGAATTCTCGCTTCTAAAAGTGCCTCTCCATCACTCTGTTCTTCATTCCGCGAATCTCATTTTCCTCCTCGCCCCCATCAATCAAATGCTGCTCTCTCCTCTGCTTCATTCATTGACCTTTCAGGTTTCCGATGGCATCGTGGTGTTCTCTCTCTCTTCTGCTCCTCTGCTATTCCGTTACCGTATCCGCCTACTACTCGAGCTGGTACGAGGTGGCGCAGGGTCGATCGAACGCGGCTGTCGTAAGTTTTACTTCTACTCGCATTTTATTCGAGCAATTTCTTAGGCTTCAAGGAACCCGATCACGATAGAAGACATGATGAGCGGAATGAAGTTCCGGAGAAACGCTTTTGCGCCTTTCGATCCGGTCTCGAAGCGATTTCACATAAAGTCCGTGCGAGAATCTCGACAACCTGAAATCTTTGACGTGTGAGGTCACAGTGGCTTTTGTAGTTCGCTTAATAAATATTTTCGTTTCCATGGAACGTGAGTTGGACTCTTTTCTGGACGCCAAGTGGAGGGAGAATCGAATTCGATTTCACGCAAAACCCAAAATGCGAGAACGTCAGTTTCCTCCAATTAGCGCTAATTCCAACGAGTGCTTCCTTCGTTCGCCTCCTCTAATCGTGCAACTTTTCCGACAGAATGACGTTCGTGGTGAAAACAGGCGGAAATTGTTGTTTGCTGAAAAGACACTTCGCTTCCGTTTCGTTCGATCTTCTCTCCACTCGTTTCCAATTCGCTTTGGGCTTTGCAGCGGAATCACAGCGCACGCGTCCGATCAACTAACGTTGCCACACATCAGAATCATAAAAGAACATAATTCTCTTTCGCCTCCGCCGCTCATTGAGATCTCGTGGATTACCTGACCACCTCCTCTGTCCTTTACGTCAGCGCATAGTCGCCCCTCTAATTGATTTCTTGCGGACTCCGCTTACCCCCTAAAGTGCTTCTTTGTTCTCATTTCCGTCGCCGAACCCGCAGAACACAAGAATTCTTCTAAAATCGTCTCGGCGTCCACCGAACACGCGTTTTCTTGTTTCCGGAGCAGATTTTCTGCTCAAAAAGCCGTCGGACGCTTCGCCTGAGGCCGTTTCTATCCTCATTTGCATGATTCCCACGAAGCGCTTGATGTTTTCGGTTTTGTGAATTCGTTTTTCGCGCGGCACTCTTCTTCACTCGCGACTCTCTTCTTCAAGACTACCGTAATGCTTTCATTTCAGACCTGATGCGACTGTTCTTCGTTCTCCTTTCGCTCGTCTTTGTTGCGACCACAACGGTGTCCGCCTTCCGCGATCCATTCCTCAGATTCTACGACCTGATGGCCACAAAAGTGACGGCGCCCTTGTCTTCTGGCAGCTCCCAGGGCCGCCGCTACTCGATCTGCAACTGGGAACTAAGAACTCGCTACGGTTTTCGATCGGTTGCCTGTTGAGTCAGTCCTCTGACCCTCGTTTTCGATTTTGATCGCGGCGAAATAAAAAGAAAGTCTGAAAATAAATGAGATGGAGTGATTTGCCGCCATGCACGATTCTGCGTTGAAGGGAGGCGTGAATCGCATCTTTCAGTGCATTTTTAGAGGGCGAAATGCGATAAACCGCGCTGTGACTGACGTCCACTGACTGACTGATGTACAGTAATTACTTTTTTCGTTTTTTCGTCATCGCTGAGAACGTCCTGTCGTCTGCAAACGTGATCGACCTGCAAAACGTCACAAAAAGCTGATGTTTGAGTGATTCCTTCGAGTGTTATCTACGGCGGAGTCTCCGCTAACGCCTCTGTCGCAACTATCTTATCAACTTGCCACTTTCGTGCCTTTCGCAGCGTTTTCCTCCAGTCGACTCCCTTCCGATTTTATTGCGATTTCTCAAATCACCGCGTTTGTTCACCGCAAGGATGACCTTCCAGCCACTCAACCGGTAACTCGGGTTGCTTATCACCTGTGAGAACGTTGATCGATAGTGTGGATGGTGTTTGAGACCACCCTTTGAGCAAACAGGTAAAACGGGTGGCGATAACCACAAACGCCAACACGAGAGCTCCACGTCGTCGTTTGCAACTCCTGAATCCAAACTCTCTGCGGTTTTCGTGTTCTTTGAAACGATTGCGTCTTCGCGCCTCGAATCTCTGATTTCCGTTCTCCTTTCGTTCACTTCCAGGAAAATATGAAGTTGTCGATTACGCCAAGCGGTCCGACGCTTCTGGACGCCGATCTCAGCATTGTCGCATCAGGACTCGCCGCAAACTCCGAAGTCCGATTCACGCTCACGTAATTCGCCCTCGAATCCGCGGTCTATGACGACTTCTGATTTCAGACTCCTCCACCCGAGTGCGCAGTTCCACTCGTTCGCAAAGTTCGAAGTTCCCACCGACGGCGTCATCGACCTAGAGCGCTCAAACGCCTTCGAAGGGACCTACACAGGTGCGCGCGGAGGCGCGTCCGACCTGAAACGCTTCTTTTCAGGATGCGACGGCATGGGACTCTTTTCCAGCATGTCGATCATGCCGAATCAGCGATTCGGAAGCGTTCTGACCCTCGGCAACGTAGAAGGACTCGTTCTCAACTATCAGTTGCACGTTTACGATCACAAAGGACGGCTTCTGGGTACAAAGTAGTTTGGGGTTACTGTAGTCAGCGCGTGATTTAGCGCAACAAGCAATTCAGAAGTTCGTCCTCGACTCGAATGTCGAACGAAAAGAAATTTCCGCGGGAAACATTCGCGGCGTCCTCTTCACACCGAAGGGAGATCCGAATGAACGCTATCCTACCGTAATCGACCTGTTCGGCCTTGGCGGAGGGTGTCGCGAACACCGTGCGGCGGTTCTCGCCGCGAAGGGATTCGCGGTTTTGGCTTTGGGACTCTACAACTACCGTACTCTCCCCAAGTTCGCCACGAAAGTGAAAGTGGAATACATGAAGGTGCGCTTTGTTCGCGCGTCTTTTCTAAATTCGTTTCAGGAGACGATCGAGTGGCTTCTCGGGCAGCCGTTCGCCTCGGCGAAATGCGCGATTGTGGGACATTCGTTTGGCGCGATCGTCGGATATCAGGCGGTGGCGCGCTTCCCAGGCGTGAGTGAATTACAATCTGACGTGTCACGCAGCACCTGGAATTTCAGATCTCTTCGATCGTCGCTCTCAACGGACTTCCGCACATCGACTGCTTCGTTTCGATTCTCGAAAACGGAAAACCGCTTCCGGGATTCCTCTTCCGACGCGAGCACGTCGCCCATGTGAAGCACGTGGGCAACGTTTCCTTCTACCGGGGAATGTGGGACAAAATCCTTGACAACGAGGCCGAGGAGGTCGCAAAATATCAGATTCCTCTCGAGAACGCGCCCACCGACGTCGCCTTTATGATTGTGGTAGGAGTGAGAACGTGCGAAGACAAGCGAATTATGAATTTAGAGCGGAGTTGAGGACGAAACGAATCCCTACAAGCGGATCAACGAGGAATTGGTCGGTCGACTACGAAAAGCAAATCCGTTGCGTAGAATCGACGCGCATTACCTTCCCAACACGGGTCACATGATTGATATTCCCCACCTTCCACAGGTAAAGAGAAGACCGGCAGTTGAACGCGTTTTGCTCCAAATTCGTTCATTCTTGTTTCAAAATCATCTCCCAAGGAGTTGAAATACCATATTGAACCACAGAGCGAGAACGACGAGGGATTCGTGCAAAAATAAGCTTTCTAATTCGAAATGCGCTATGTTTCAGGTTGGTGTCGCGTATACACCGCCAAACTACTGGGCTCAAGGTGGTCACCAGTATTTGCAGTGCGTTGAGCAAAGGCAGCTGTGGCCCGATATCGTCAAGTTCCTCCGAGAGACGATACCTTTGACGGAGAAAGACGACTTTACTTCTTCAAAGCTATAAATAAATTCTTTGTTCTGGAGACTAATTTCACGGAAACTTCAGCGTCGCTTGTGGGAAGAGATCCGAAGTGTTCATGCCGGAGGATTCCGAATCTTTGGACGTTTCGGACGTTTCGCAAGACGATTTCACTTGTTCGGTGCTGCTCTCGGGTTTGCAGTTCTTGTCAGCGCGTTGCAGATCCTCGAAAGTGACGATCTCGGGTTCCTTCGATGTGGCCTCACTGCAACTTTTATTCGATTTCTGCAATCAAATTTGAGCGCGAATTTGAGCGCATGCAAACGGACCTCTTTGTCAGAATCCAACAAACCGCCGAGTGTAACGATGTCCGGCTCCTGCCATTCCTTCTTGGGCGCGCCGCTCGACTGCAAAGAAACGATCTTCCTCGTCGTGGAATTCGGCTCAAAACTCACCTTGCAACACTCGGACGTCGTGTTCAGAAGTCCTCCCAGTGTTACGATGTCCGCTTCCGGCCGCTCCCTCGTATTCAACGGAGAACGCGCGCTCATCGAGACGACTGCTTCACTGCGGTCGACGGCGCGCACGGCGCTTCGCTTCTTCGCGTTTCGTTTTTTCGAGCGAACGCTGAAAAGAAAGCGATTTGAGGCGAGAATTCACAGCGGCGAGAGAACAAACCACTCGATGCGGAAGGTGCGAAGCGACGGTTTACCTCCATCGAACCCCATCGTCACTTCTACTTCCACGCGTCCAGAATCCTTCATCTCGTGTGACGTCTGCATCGCTTTCCGCGCCACGGCTTCGAGAATGGCGCTAGGAGCATCGCATTCCCAGGGAATCTTCGCGGCAGCGTTCATACTCATCTTTCGACAAAACCGATCAACCCGAAAAGTGTCGACAGAGTGACGAGGCAGAGACCGAGCAACTTTTGAGACGTCAGACCAAAAGCTCACGATCTGCGCTGTCTGAGCAGCAAACGCGATTCATAATCATTTATCGTTAATTCAATCAACTCAGAACGTGGTGATCGTGAACGTTTTGTTGGTCGAAATCCGAGTCTTGAAAATCTTCTTGAAACGCGAGCGAATGGTTTCAACGATTTCCTTGTGTCTGAAACAGTCGTCGTTCAAGTTTGCCGACTCCGCACTCACCGCAGAACGCAGATAAAGATGTTCAAAGTGCATTTGGAGAGATTCAGAAGGTAGAAGAACATCGCGTGTTGTTCCAATCCGAAGAGATTCAGCGCCAGAACGACATCAGGAATTAAGATGAACACCGTATCCGTTGAGGTCGCCAACGCTACCGTAATCGTCATTCGTTTGAGTTGTTTTAAACGAGTCTTCAGAGGACCGTTTTGTGTCTTTGTGTACTGTGAAGAGCTGCAAACGAGCTGAATTGCGCTGAAACTCACGGAGAAGAGTTTGACGGTAACGGGGATGTAGAGGAGGATGCTTGTGCAGACGCACACGATCCGCGTCGTCTGCAGAATTGCGTAAACTTCTTCGTCCACACTATCGTACGTGTAACAGAGCAGCGGAACGTCAAATGCGTTGTCGTTGAGAGTGGCGACAAAGGAGATAAAGTAGAAGAAGAGCGCCTGAAGGAAGACGAAGATGATCGTCATCCACGCGCAGTTGGGGGAGAGTTTGTAATAGGCGATTGGCTTGAAGACGGCGATGACGCGATCGACGGTGTTGACGAGAACGAGGCACGGGAGAAGTTGGTCGTTTACAATCGAGAGACTCTGCGAGAGGAGGCGATTGCAGAAGAAACGCGAAGTGACTTCGTTCTCTGCAAAGCACCTGTTTCAGGGGAATTTGCGGCTTGTGGCGGGGACCTCGGCCTTCATCAAGTACCCGAATACGGTAGAAGGCGACAATAACAAAGACGATCCCGTGTGTCGCGTCAACCAAGCAGAAGCCAACGATCATGATAAACTCCTTGCGAGCGCGCAGCGTTTCGCTAGAGACGATGAGGAGAGCTATCGGGAGGTTCAGCACAACAGCCATTGGTCCCAGCACGAAGTACAGTTGAGTCTCGCGACGAAAATTGAACAACTCTGTTGTCGCCCTCATGTCGGGCCGAAACGAAACGAGAGGATCTGACGCCTTCGAGAAGCGGACGTTGCATGCGAAGAAGCAATTTTTGAGCGAAATCTACATTTTCCTCTTGTTTCGCGGTTATGCGCTCATCAAACGCGCCGAAATTGGCGCTTTTCGATCGAAGATTGTTCTTTGCTCGCAATTCAAACCGAAACGGAACGAAGTGGGAATTAAATCGACACGCGAATCTTAAGAATCTCGTGATCGCAGCTTCACTTCATTGCCCTTTCCATTCTCCGCTGCCGACTTCGCGCCTCCTCCTCAGCTGCGACCACCGCAGTCGGACTTCGTCCACAATCTCCTTGTGGCTGAAATCTAGGTTTCAACGTTTTCGAGGAGTTGACCGCATCCATCGCCGAGAGAAGATGAGGACGTTTAAACTGCATTTGGAGAGATTGAGGAGATAGAAGAGCATCGCGTGTTTCGCCAGCCCAAAGAGATTCGGAGCCAAAACGACATCGGGAATCAGAATGAACACGGTATCAGTCGCAGTTGCAATGACTGAAAGCTGTCGCTTTTAAAATCCCTGATGTTTTAACCGCCTACGGTAATCGTCGCCTTTATCAATTGATAAAATCGCCAAAGTTGGCGTTGGTGTGATGTTTGGCAAACTGAATGCCAGAGTGTACAGGCCAAACCGTGTCAAAGATATCAGCTGTAGAAGTCGCTTTGTCGACGAACATAGGGCGCTGCATGACAAGGATCGCACCATGCAGAGACGAGCGCTGAAATGTGATGCCGTTTGGCTGCATTTTCGCTTTAGACTCTGCGGATCGGTCCACTGCGGCGCGATGTTCGTTCTCGTTTTCCTCGTAAACTGTTTGTTCCTCTCGGCGTTCGCAAAGAACGATTCTCTCTCCAACGAGTGGGTTTGCAGTTTGGAATCACACGCGCGTTCTCGCTTTCAGAAGATTCGTTTACGAAGCGGTCGAGAGTTTCCCGAAGACGGTCGTTGTAGAGTTCGATCGGGAGTCGTGCGGCGTCAGCGAGGGAGCAGCCAGCTTCCACATCTGCTTCTTGTCCAATGGAATCATTTGCACGAGTAGAATGGACGTTTTTGTCAGCAATCTCGAAATCGCGATTGGACCGAAGAAGGTGAAGATCGCATGCTGCTCTTTCGAGATTGAAGTCCTTCTGCACGAGGTAGGCGAGCGAAGTTCAGCCCGTTTGAGTTGGAAATTTAGAAAACAGGAGAGAAGCTGTTTGCGATTGACGACGGAGAGCGCAAAGTCGCCCCGGATGACTTCTCGGGACTCATGTTCGAAAAGCGCAATCGATCCTGCGCTCTGGTGAATCCGTCCATTTGCCCCCGAAACTTGACCAGTTGCAATTTCAGAATGTCAGCGAGAAGACGCAGGAGAGCAGCACTGTCGCGGATGTCAAGAGCGCAACTGAAGAGAGCAGCACTGGAGCGGAATTTTGGGACGAGAACGAATCTGACGGAGTTGAGGAAGAGAAGAAGGATTCCGCGGTCGGTCATCCCAAAGATCAGGAACCTGAGTTCTCCATCTTCGACCCGTAAGGAGTTTCCCCAGATAGTCACCACACAACCGCTTTCAGCGCCAAGTTGATCAACATGACGATGGTTCAAGAAGGAACGCGGAATGTCGGCGTTCGACTCCTCAACGTCGCGTTCTTCCTACTGTAAGTGAGAAATTTGTTGATGACGCAGGCGCGTGTTTTCAGAGTTTTCGTCATTTTCGGGTCATTTGTGTGCTCGTGTTGCTCCTCGTGTGCCTTATTGAGGAAGAAGAAGAGTGGGGACGAGAAGATGTCGATCAGCGATGATTCCGGGGTAATTTTGTTCGAATCACTGTGGTTTCGAGAGTTTGATGCTTTAGAACCAAAAGAAGAAAGCGCCCAAACGAAATCGGATGCACAAGCCTCGTGCCAAAGCCAAAGATGGCGAGCTTCAGTCGGTGAGTTCCCTTAATGTTGTAATCGCTATGTAATCACTCCTGATGTGTTTAGGGCAAGAAAGAACAAAGATCGGACGCCCTTCATCGAAGAAGGTCTGAATGTAGGATGAACGCAGTGCTTTCCCGTCAACAAGTATATCTTCGTATAGGACCTGTTATAAACTGAAAAAATCAAGCATTTGAACTCAAGAGGAACCGGAAATTAACGGGCGTTTCAAACCAAAAATCATTCGTTCCGGTGGCTCTTTGTCGCGCTTCTTCGCCCGTTTTTCCTTCAGAGCGCGCAATCGAACGCTCGCGAGTTTTTTTTAATCGCAGGAAATGAGTTTCCGAAGCGATTCGCGATGAAGCGAATGCCGAATGCGAATTGTTCCCTTTGCATCGGTCCCGAATACGGAAATGGCGAAAGTGTCGCATAAGCAGAGATTCATTTCAGTGAAATCGGTAGGATCTCGGCAGTGTAACACGCGTTTCCTGTTCTGTTTACCAAAAGGACACACGACGCGTTCCGAATTTGTCTTCACGAGTCGAAGCGCTTTCTCAAACATTCCAACGCGATGATTTGTTTCATTCAGACGCTCGCGGGGTCTGCTTTTTGGTCGAAATAATGACGATGATGTTGGCGGCAGCGCGTTGTCGTGGAAATTGCGCAGCTTTCGTTCGGCCCTTTGTCAGGACAATTTCCTTTTGGTTTGTTTAGTTGCCCTTTTAGTGATCGCCAGATTAGTTGCCGTCGTCTCCACGTGGCTTCCTTCTTCTCGATTCCCGCCACCGCAAAGGGCTCGCGTTGATGAAGGCCCGAGTCCATTCGAGTTCGAATATGCGCCGAATCAAATGAGATCAATCGAGCAATTGTGCGCACTTTGCGTCTTCAGCGGCTTCCTCGTCGCTTTCATGCTCATCAGCATACCAAAATCCGACTCATTTTGGCAGATCACCGATATCCTCGCCGACCCGAGGTATGTTTTTCGTAATTTGAAAATAAACAATTTCGAAATTCGCTCTTGGTCGAGAGGAGCGAAGACGGACAGAAAGTCGCGGGCTCTTCTGTTGGTCTCGTCGCGGTCTGAGGTGGTCAGTTGCCAAAACGCTAAAGACAGATACCGAGCACTGCCGTGCGAATTCGCAAGATGCTTCTGATGTCGCTGCTTTTAAGTTTATCGCAATACAATAACTGTATCATTCCGTATGTCGTCAAAGGAGCGATCAGCGAGCAACTGGATGCCGAGAGAATTACTCTTGTCATCCACGCTTCATTCGATCGAATCGGCGCAGATCTCGCGGTTCAGGTGCGTTCGGAATGCGGTGGTGATTGTTATATAGCGCAAACCCTCTTTTAGGTGAACAGCTGGGATGGTCCCGTGTCGCTGGCAATCGTTTTTCCGGAAGAAAAACGCCATGGAACGATGGATTACTACACGGCGTGCACCGTTCAGAAGGTTTGCTGCATTCACTTTCCTCCTTCATCCACCGCCGTTTGCAGCTTTATTCACTTCGCGAATCGCATCCGAAGATCGCCGAACGCCTCAGCGCCCACTTCCTGTTTTCCCACCGCAAATCCGCTGATTGTCCCCGCGTCAATGCTTCTTTGCAAAACGAATCCAACTTCCTCACGGACGAAGTCTGCGCCGGAGCGCTGCGCGAGACGGATAAATCAGAAATGCTCAATTCGATGACAAACTATCCTATCAACTTGGCGAGAAATATTGCCCGAATTGTAAGTTTGAAATAGATAGGTGGTTTCTATTGGCTTCCTCTTGTTTCAGCTGACTAAAACCAAATATATCTTGCTTGCTGATTTGGATCACATTTTCTCGGAACATTTCGAATCCAAAATGGTGAAGTTGGCGCAGAAGGAACTGACAATTAATCCCAAACTCGCTCTTGTCTACCGTATATTTGAGATTAAAAACGAGGTCACTGTGTAAGTAAAGTCGAAGTATTACCGTTAATCACTGGATTTAGAATTCCACGCACGAAAATGGATCTCTTAAAGCTTTACAAGGCGAAGGAGGCGTTTGAGTTTCACAAAGACTATTTCGCTCACAAGATTCCCTTCTTAAATCCGTGGTTTGAAGGCAACGAAACGAAAAGTGATGATGCAGCAACGATCCAATTCGTTCGACCTTATAATCATTTCGCGTGGGAGCCGCAGTTTGTTTCTCTACGCACGATTCCGCTCCACGATGAGTCCTTCAGCTATCCCATTAGGGATAATACTGTTCTCGTGGGTTGTAGGTCTTATTCATGTAGTTATTCTGCGTATTTCAGAGATGGGAGATGTGTCGAGCTGGTTACGAGTTTGCAATCGTCAACGACGTCTTCATGTTTCATCGCGGTATAAAGACAAAGAAGGAAAACGCGTTGGTGACAATGGCCAAGAAGAGGATCGTTGGAAAGACTAAAGCTTCAATTCACGGGTTCAACAAAAGGATGGACGAGCACTATCCTCTCACGAAGAACAAATGTCCAAAGTTCAAAGTGTGAATTGCCTTCTCGAACTGATAAACAATATTTTTGTTGCCAAGCCCTTTCACGCTACTTACGCAAGATCGGTTTTCACCTGCTGTTTGAGTCATTTGGACTATATTTCATTCCAAAGGGCGCACAGCGAACCATCGATTAGAATGTGTAGAACTCTGAGCGGACGTCAGGGTTGTGGAGTCACAGTCGGGTGCTGTTTGGAACGTAGGGATGACGAGGACTGAGGACACAGGAGAAGACATGAAACGCAAATCCATGGAAAGAGAAAAGACTACAAGGGACTTTGGGCGTTACGTCCCGCTACAAGGACATGAATGCGGTGTGCGATGTGTTCGGTGGGACGTAGGCGGAGGAGTAGTAAAAGGGATCGATCATGTACGGATTCGCTGGAGGAGAAACAAGACCCGAAATGTAGGACGCAGCGGAGAGACTATCACAGAAGGAGAATTTGGGTACGGTAGGTTGTGGCTGCTGCGTGGAGGGTGCGACGAAGGACGGCTGACTTAGGGGCATCGAGAGTTTGAAGCATTTCGCGTTCGAGTCGACAGTCGTGGGCGCTTTGTTGCTCGGAGCCTGAAGGATTGCCGCTCAGTCAGGGAAGAGGAGCGGAGTGGGGAACTCACTTTCAGCCAGTCGGCGAGCGAGTAGATGTAGTTGATGGCGGCGCGGAGGATCTTCAGCTTCGAGACTCGCTTGCTGTTCGCTCGGAGCGAAGGGAGATGGAACTTGAGGACCAGAAAGGCCTGATTCACCGTGTGCACTCGCGTCCGTTCCCTTGCGTTCCGCTTCGCGACGGCAATCGACGGACGTTCGCTGGTGAGGCGCCGCTTCGGGGACGAGCTTTCCTGCATCTCCGCGACTTCCGGACAACGCAGCGCGTGCAGATCTAAAGGTCGGCGGTGTGCGCACGGCTCCGCTACTCAACCCACCTTTCACGCCGTCGCTCATCGCGTTACAGTAGTGCGGGTTTGGCACCTGCTGAATCTCCACCATCCCCTCGAGGCTCTTCTCGACCATATCGTCGAATTGCAGCGCTACCGTAGCGCAGATCGCCTCCTCTTTTCCCGAAATCAACCTTCCCAACTCCGCGTCAGAAACATTCTTCGCTCCCAGCGCCATCGGGTCAAACGGGATGCCGGAATCTACCTGCCTCCGTCGACAGCGACGGTATTTGTGCGCTGCGCGCCGTCGACCGCCCCTCTCAATTATTCCATTATCACCTCGGATGCTGATTTGTTATTAATGGAATATTAAACGCCGTACGCCGTTCTCAGAAGCTCGACGCTCCGGAGCCGTCGGAAACGCTCGCTTGCAGAGTAGAGGACGAAACGAGAAAAAGAAGTCGTAAAGTCGGTTGCGAGTTCGCAAAGAATCATAAATTCCGAGTTTACGGCGTTTTCAAGCGCGCGGATTGGAGCGAGATAATAAATCAAGCAGCTTGTTGCATTCTTGGGTCAATTTCACTCTGCACACACACACACAGATTACTGTAGCCTGCTGTTAGTGACGTAAGATGATGACGCCAGTGAACATGGATTAACTCTCTGATGATCCTATAACGAAGTGATTTGATCGTTGTGTTATTGTTTTCACAATCGCTTTTTGGGTCACCTTCGTGCTGATCTCCTTACTTTACAACGATCAACCACTTTTACTCGAAATGTTCGTCCTGCGGAAGATAGGTTCCATATGCTCTCTGTGCACCGTCGTCCTTGTAGCTCGTCTTCCTGGCCAGAAGGACTCCCAGAAGGCGCATTCAAAGGTGAGCCGTCGAGCTAACGAACGAGCTGTACTGACTTCTGGAATTTGGACTGAAAAGTGAATTCTGCTTCAAACCGAATGTTTTGGAGTCGGAGCTAAGCGGAAACGCCGACGAGGAGCGCGTCACCCTCGTTCTGCACGCAACGTTCGACCGCGTCGGCACCAAACTGATTCCGCAGGTGAGTGAGCAGGCGAGCGAGCGGCTGATGCGTGAAATGCAGGTGGACAACTGGGAAGGTCCCATCTCCCTCGCAGTCGTGTTTCCCGAAGAAGACGACGAAACAACGAAGAATCGCGTTTTCTGCTCGGCGCAGAAGGTAGATTCACCATTTCCGCCGCGTTCTCATGATTCTCGAAGTTGAAAGCGCTCCGCGAGAGTAATCGCAACGTCACACAACGACTCAGCGTCCACTTTGTGATTCCAACGTCCTCGAGGATTTGCGTGGACGACGGAGAAATTGCGAGCGCGGCCGGAGAATGCCGGACTTCTCAGCGCGTCCTCTCCGAAGACGAAGCGATCGAGGCGCTCGTCCGTTATCCGATCAACGTTGCAAGGAATCTGGCGCGGAAGGTAAGATCAGAACGCGGAATCGGCTTGTTAGAGCGTTTCAGATGGTCCACTCACGGTACACGCTGATAGCCGATCTGGATCATCTGTTTTCGGTGGATTTCGAGTCGAAAATGGCGCAACTCGCGAGATCGTCGCTCGCAGAGAATCCGAAACTCGCGCTCGTTTATCGCATCTTCGAAGTCGATCACGACGTCGCCAGGCGAGATTGAGAGCAGTTTGAGGGAGTGACGCTGTGCATCTTCAGGTTTCCACGGACGAAGGCGGATCTGAAGGCTCTCTTCGATGCGAAGCGCGCGTCTGTCTTCCACCACGAATGGCACGGACATCACATCAGAGGCCTCGATGAGTGGTTCGCCACGGAGGAGCACGACGCCGCCTCCATCCAGTTCGTGCAGGAATACAACGTCACTGATTGGGAGCCACAGTTTGTGAGCGAAAGTTCCACGATTCCCGAGCACGACGAATCCTTCTTCTACCCGGCGGCGGATAATACCGTACTCGTGAGTGCGCCTGGAAGCCGACTCATCTACAGTTCTAAGCGATTCAGAGATGGGAGATGTGTCGCTCGGGCTTTGAATTTGCGGTGGTGAACGACGTCTTCATGTTCCACCACGGAAGGAAGTCGGGAAACGAGCGGAAACTCGTCGACAACGCGCGGTTTCGCGTTAAAGAGGAGACGCTCGCTGCGAAGAACGTCTTCCGAAAACGAATGAGTGAAAAGTTTCCCGAATCGAGTGGAAAATGCGGATTTTAAAAGATCTTATCATGAACTTAATTGTATCATGGCGGCAAGAGACCTGCAACGGCGACATAGGATCATTGAGAAGAAAATTTTTTGAAGATGCGTGGTCGAGGTGGGAAAGCAGCTGTGTGTAATGCACCCGGCGACGGTTCGCTGCCGCTGCAAAAGCATCATTTACGCTTTGTGTCGTCCCTCACATGGGACGATTTTCAATACTGGTCATTGATGCGATACTAAATAGAAACCGGCGATTAAAACGGGGCTGGGAGCACGTGCTTCCAGCTTTAAAGGGTCGTCGGACATCTCTTTTGTTGCACTGAAAGCGAGAGTGACCGCCCGACCTCTTTTCTCTTTCAGCGATGCAAACCCCGCGCATAGTCGGTTTGCTCCCGTATGAACGGAAACTCGAAAATTACGGTGTTTTGTGTGCACACGAGCGGGGAGCTGCGAGGTTTCACAAACTTTCAAGTCTAATCCTCCGAACGCCGCCGCACGAGTTAATCTTTTGTGGTTCCGTCGATGTTCTGCCGCTGCCGCTCAAATGAATTGTGTCGTGACTGCGACCTAAATTCCGCGGTCGCCCCTCGGATCATCGCCGGTGATCCGATTCACTTTCCCGATGACCACCGCAATAGGTTCGGCAACGCGCTTCGTCGCTCTCTTCGCAACTCTCGCCTTCGCGCAATCGCAACGCACTTTCTACGGTAAGAAGACGTTCATGTCCTCGCTTTCACTTTCACTCCGCTTCAGAGAACAGGGGAATCGCCAACTACGATGCGGGGCCCGTTCAAGGTGAGTTTGTCGCTGCGAGCAAGAAATCAAATGCGTTTTCAGTTTCATCTCGAAACTTCGATCAGCGCATCGCTCCTTCGAGGTCTGCGGACATTGATACCGACGGAATCATCGCGCCCATCATGCAGCCGATCGCGAGTCTCTTCGACATGTACACACAGAACAAGAAGGCGCTCGATTATGCCGAGAAGGTGCGCCTCTCCATCGCTGTTAGTACTTGAACGCGCGTTTAGGTCGAAAAGGAGCGCAAATCGAGTCTTTTTGATCCGGAGAGCATCTTGACTGCGCTGAAGCTGCAGACCGATTCTCCGCCGACGGAGCCTCCGAGTTTCATGGAGAAACTCTTGGAACCGTTCGTCGGTCCGATCAGACACGAATTGGGAAAAGTGAAGGTAGGGCGATAGACCGAGAACGCGCTCTTCAAGCTCCTCTTTCAGCCTGCGTCACCAAGACCTTCTTTCCTTGACGGAATCCTCGCAAATCCGGCGGCTCCGATTGTCAACAGCGACGCCGCTCGCCGCGTGGAGCCGAAGCCGATTCTGCCCATTTCCTCAGCGTTCTTGGGTCCCGAGGTGATGTCAAAGCCATTGTTTCCTTCTCTGTCGCAAAAATCGCTTCCTCCGCTTTTCGCGCCCCCGCTTTCGAATGACACGCCCTTCAAACCCAAAACTCTCGACGATCTGATCCCCGCACAGTTGAAAGTGAAACCAGAGCCCGAGAACGACCTCTTTGGTCTGCCGAAGATTGAAGCGATTCAGATCGCCGACCCCTTCACCGTGAACCCCTTCATGGGCATCTTCACAACGCCGAAACCAATCGCGATTCCAGAAATTAAATTCCCGGAATTCAAGGCAGAACCAATTCACAAAGTGTCCGACTTGCCGATCTTTCACCAAGCGATTTTCCCTCTCCAAGATCCCTTCTACAATCCGCTGCTTCCGAACCGCAAATCGAAACTCTTCGATTTCCTCAGCGGCGGACAGGCTGCTCGAGGTCTCGGCCGTTGAACCCCGATCAACCCTCGCTTGCTTCTCTTGCTTCCCCACGTGTTCTCGCAGTGTGTACCATTTCTGTATTCGTCACGGGTTTCCTCCTAAATGCCAAAAACGCTGAATAAAACGTTCTTTCGTTGATCTGAGCGTCGTTCAACTTCAGAACTCACTCGCCTCCCTGCTGACATCGTTTGGAGCCGGCGCCTCCGATCGCGAAGATGTACAAGTCGGTAGAGACAAAACCATCAGTGTACTCGGAATGAACATCGGAAGACGGTAGGAGCTGATCACTGACATGAGAGCCAATAAACGGTACTTTTCAGCGACGGCCTTAATTTGAATCCGACGAAAGGATTGAGCTACGGTAATCAGGACTTATACGGTCCAATTGCGGTCAACGACAAGTACAATGTATGTTAAAAGAGACGGCATCAGTGGAATAGTCAGCGAGCTAACTACTTACTCCTCAAGTCCACGAATCAGTACACGTTAAAACTTTCAGATCAACTGGGGATTCCTCGACAAGATTGGAGCGATGGTTCGCGAATCCACTAAACAAGTGAGTTCAAAGAAATTACTTGTTAACGCTGCCACGTATTTCAGTTCGGAGTGACGACACTCGCCAAACTAGCAGCTGAAGCCAACAAGAAACTCTGATCTCCTCTCTTCCTCCATCGAAAGTGATATTTATTTAATGTTGTAAATAATAGTCGTTAATACAAATAATTCTCGTTAAAAAGACACCGTCGTGAATGACGACTGTTCTCAGATGAAAGTGAAAATTGCCGTCGACGGCGGATTTTTTGGTGAAGTCAGAATTTACGGCAAATTATTCCTGCACTGGAATTGAAGGGAGGCTTGAAAAGTTAGGTCTTGCAGCGGCTTGATTGCGCGCTCCCTGGCTGTCAATCTTACTTGTTTGTTCTTGTTTGACTCAAACCAGCATTTTTTGGACTTTTCACGTGATTCTGATGGCATGAGCGTTATTCACGACCTTGAATTAGTCTGTAAAGACTCAAGAAACACGGAATTGTGGCTGTTCGGCCGAGAATCGATGAAAATTCATGATTTCCTCGCGATAATATTGACTTAGAAAGCAACGCGAGTGGGAAAACGCGATTTTTTTGCTTTTCCCGGCCAAACTGGTAAAGTATTGCATCCCATTGAAAACATCGATACTGAATCCGACGGTGAGAGTTTTACAAAAGCTGTGACATTCGAATTTTCACGATTTTCTACCGCGGCGTCCGCGTTCGTCGCCGCGCGTTGTCATCGCGCTCGCCCGCGACTCTTCACAGTTCACATAAGCGCAAAAGTCGGTTGAGAGGTTGATATTTCACGTCGAACGCGTTTCGATCGATCGCTCACGATTGGAGTTCATTTACAGCGGATTCTGGAGAAAGAGAGCGTGCTGATGACAGAGGTGCAACTGCGTGATTGTCGGCTGAATCTCTCTGAATTGAGGATTCTGATGGATGTGCGAACGTGAGAACTCTAGTCGCATTGCGTTTTGAAATTCGCGCGTCGATGCGAACTGAAGTGCGAATTTTTTTTACGTGTCTTTTCCATTTATATTGGGTACGCATTCAGAGTTTGTATTTTCAGAGGTACGCGTGCGTATACTGCAATATGGGCTCCTCATCACGAAGGCTCCGCAAGGTTTTTTTTTTGCTCGAAATGTCAATCGTTTAATCGGCATTTTCGTTTAGGAACTTGCTGACTTGCAAACTGCTGACTTTAAAGTGCTTCGAAACATCGATTTTGACGAAAACAATTTGCTTCACTGGACTGGATACCTCGTTCCAGTAATTTTCGTTTAATGGATTGCTGGTTTTAATCTGGTTTTTTAGGACAAAGAGCCGTACAACAAAGGAGCGTTCAAAATTGCGATTGATTTTCCTACAGAATATCCATTCAAACCTCCAAAGATCACTTTTATGACGAAGATCTATCACCCAAACGTCGATGAGAAGGGACAAGTTTGCTTGCCAATTGTGGCGCCTGACAATTGGAAGCCCGCGACGCGTACCGAGCAAGGTTGGTTTTGCAAGATATTTTTTATTGTATTTGACAAATTTTAGTAATGAACGCTCTCCTGGGATTGGTTCTGGAGCCTGAACCAGATCATCCTCTTCGTGCTGACATTGCTGAAGAGTTCGTCAAGGATAGGAAGAAGTTTCTGAAAAATGCTGAGGACTATACGAAGAAGTACGGAGAAAAGCGGCCCGAATAAAATTATGTGTGTGACAATTGCTGTGAGCAAACAAAACTCATAAATGACGTGTATGGTGCGATCTGGATGGCAGTCGTTCGGGCTGATGGTTGCGACTTTGGTCCAGCACCGCACTGACGTGTACAATCTGTGTTTTTGCTGATGGCATATATAAAAACGGGTCGATCGTTTTACGATTAGATCTGGCGCTTGTAATCGTTTGCATTTTTTGACGGGCATTTTTGTTTGCATCTGTGTATCCAACTTCTTGCCGCTGTTGATCGGTCAAATGGGTATCGTTTTTCTCTTGCATTCACCACTTGGTTTGTTTCACCGCTTTACTGTTTCAAGGTGCACAGGAATCCGTCCCTATAATTGCTGAAGAAATGTCGAGCGGTGATATTGAAATGAGAATCTTGGTGACCGGCGGTACGGGACTCGTTGGAAAGGCGATTGAAAAGGTCGTTTCTGAAAATGGAGAGAAACGCAGCAACGAAATGTGGATCTTTATTGGATCGAAGGATTGCGACCTCTCGGACTTGGAAGCCACGCGGAAGTTATTCGAATGCCACCGGCCCACCCACGTTGTTCACCTCGCAGCGATGGTTGGAGGCCTCTTCCACAACCTGCGGCACAATTTGCAGTTTTTCACAAAGAACATGGTAAGAAAACAAAAGCAGACTCAGCTAGCAGTTGTCGATCATAGAATTCTGAGACTCTAGTTAGTGTCATCATTGTCAACCCGAGAGCGGACCCGAACCCGGATCCTGTGCGCGTTGGACAGTGACGTTGCCACTGCGCCAATCAGCGCTTTTGTTGCTAACAGGGAATAGTAGTATAAGTCTTGCAGGCAATGAACCATAATGTGCTCCAATGTTGTCACGAATTCGATGTTGTGAAGTGCGTTTCGTGCTTGTCGACTTGTATTTTCCCGGACAAAACTAGTTATCCTATTGACGAAACCATGGTTAGTGTGTAGGGGCGCAATGTCGTTTCTAATGACCTTTAGGTGCACAACGGACCTCCACACGACAGCAACTTTGGTTATTCGTACGCAAAGCGGATGATCGACATCCTCAACCGCGGTTATGCCCAGGAACACGGTCGAAAGTGAGCGCCCCTGCGCGCAACAACTTCAACTGCTGTTTCAGATACACGAGCGTCATTCCCTGCAACGTCTTCGGTCCTCACGACAACTACAACCTCGAGAGCGCGCACGTTCTACCAGCGTTGATCCACAAAACGTACATCGCGAAGAAGGAAGGCAGCCCGTTGGTGGTCTTCGGCTCCGGAAAACCCCTCCGTCAATTCATCTATTCGATCGACCTGGCGAAGCTCTTTGTTTGGGTCGTGCGATCATATGAGGTGAGTCGCACATCAAATGCATAACATTTTGCAATTCGATTTTAGGAAGTCGAGCCGATCGTTCTATCGGTTGGTGAGGAAGACGAAGTATCTATCGGCGATGCTGTCAATGCGGTCGTCAAAGCGATGGACTTCCAGGTGAGAGAAGATCAACTTACTGTGCTGATCGATTTTGTGCTTTAGGGAAAGATTGTGCAGGACACTTCGAAGGCCGACGGTCAGTTCAAGAAGACCGCGTCGAACGCAAAGCTGCGCAAGTATTTGCCGGAGTTCAAATTCACTCCTTTCGACGAAGCGATGAAGCAGTCGGTCGATTGGTTCGTCGCCAACTACGATAACGCCAGAATCTAAGCATAGCGGCCGGGAGATGGAGATGAATGCCATTAATTATTGTTCGACGGGAGGTTCCGTTTTTAAAAGATAAAGGGTTTATCTGGTGTAGAGCGCATCTGAATCAGTCAGCGCAAAACTGGTTTGGTGGCCGCAAAGGGCGTTGTTTACGACTGTTTGAGGACACCTGAGGAGTTGATGCGGCTTGCAGAGGTTGGCGCTAACGGGATACGCTGATTACATGATGCACACAATGGAATCGAATGCCATAAAGCGCCGAGAAAAAGTCGTTCTTTTGAGGCGTTTTCGCCTTTTTGTTCCACCGTTCTCGCCCCGAACCGAGGCTGAACCCGTTTCCGCTTGCTCGAGTCGTGTTTTTCCGTGAGCGAATATAAGAGCTGATTCGAGGGGCACTGCGACTGCTGCGCGACCCTCCTGGGTGCCCGTGACATCGACCGTAACCTCGTCAAGCCCCCCACACATAATATAATTATATTTAATCCGCAAGAAGCCGGTTTCTCGCGAACGGCGCTCTTCACACCTCCAGTCGCCTCTGTCGTTGTTAGAAAGCATCTTCTTCTCCTCTCGCCCTCCTTGACCTTGGCTTCTTCTTTGCTCCCCATTTAAACCGAAAGAGCTCAAAGACCCTCTGAAACGTTGCAGATGATCGTCAGGATTGCTCTTCTTCTCTTCGGATTCGCCGTTTACATCTCCTTCGCTCAGAACTTCGCTCGCCAGAACTTCAGAGTTGCGCCCCAGCGCAACAGAATCCCGCAGAATGCCCCGTAAGTTCTCTCCTCAGTTTTGAAGATCTCCACTTTCAGAAATCGTCGCTTCGCCCCTCAGAACTTCCGCAGAGCGCCTCAGCGGCGCCAAGAAGGTAGTCGCCAGTTCCGATCCTCGAATCCTCTTCTGCTTCAGGTCCCATCGGCCCTCCTCGCAACTTCCGACCTCGAGGAGACGTCCGTCGTGCTCCGCAGCGAATCCAGCCTCCCGCGCTCTCATTCGCTCCAATCGGGCCCCCCGGAGGACCGCACATGCCTGGAATTCGTCCTCCCAAAGGAGTCGCTTTGAAGCTGAACCTAGCGAAGCACAAGGACTTCATGTCCCTTGGGGCGTTCCTTCTGCAGAGATTTCGCTCATTGATGCATCGAAATTAACTTCACCCGATTATGCGTCTCCTAACATATAAATAGACCACGTGGTAAGAGAATGAATGTCGCTCGTCCTACCGTAGAGGAAGGACACTGCAGTGGGTCGGAACAAACCGCGCAAAAATTGAACTAAAAGGTTTACGAGAACCGTCGGAACAGAAGTCTTTCGGACTACAAACTACAGCCTGGGAATGCATCGATCAATCGAATCGTTCCGCGCATTAGCTTAGAGTGCACGGGGCGCTGTTTGCTTGCGCTCCTAATAAGTCAATCGAGGAGCAACGCGTGTCAAGAGAGTTGATTGGTGGTCCCCGTTATCACCACAGCAGCAGAAGTGCGCGCTTTCGCTGCGATCGATCGCTGTAGCGATCGCAACGTTGCCAGCGGGTGTGACTACAAGCGAAGATCCCGCGTTTTCCGATATTCAACGGCAGAGCGAATTTTATTATTAGCGCGAAAAGGTGAAAAAACGCTCTTTCAGGCTCTTCTGTCGCACCCGTTACACGCGCGAGAGACGAGTCGCTTTGCGTCATGGAACCGTCGAATCCAGGTGTGAATTTCCCCTCTGCAAAACAAGGCAAGTAACCCCTCCCCAAGGCGTCATTCTCACTGCGTTCTCACTGACAATTACTCTATGATCGCTGTTGTCTTCCCTTGAACTGACCTCACCGTATTCAGTAATGCTCCCAAAAGGCTCCTGCTCCCCGTCGTCGTCGAAGCAAATCTGTCACATCTGCGAAAGTCCTCAAGCGGCGAGTCCTCACTTCGGCACAGTATCCTGTCTTGCATGTGCAGCATTCTTCAGGTAATCTTGCTGTACGAGCTTCGTTCATACGTGTGACCAGGCGCACCGTATCCCTAAACATCACATTCCACTGCAAAGCGAAAGAAAAGGAAAAATGTCGAATCTTCCACGGTATCACAGGTTGCTGCGACCTCTCGAAAACGCAATTTCAGAGCTCCGAATGATCTGCCGGGCGTGTCGCTACGAAAAATGCGTCAAAGCGGGAATGCAGCGATCTTGTAAGGTGCATGCAATCTACAATGACCAGCGGCGGATTTAGGCGTGCAGAAGCGCCGTGACATGGAGAATATCATGCGCAGTCGAAGCGCGGCGCGTCAGTCGTTGGCGGTCACGCAACACGATGTCTACGTGAATTCGAACACCTCGAGCGACGAATCTCCGGAATCGAGAAACTACGCGAGTACGGATGCGGAGTCCGTTTGCCAGGAGCCAATGTCGCCGTACTTTGACCAGAAGGCTCGTTCGCGCCTCGTCGCCGCGCCGTTCACGATGGTCATTTCAGTTCTTCATCGAGGCTTCAGCTCCACTCGAGGAGAGCAGGATCCTTGACGTATACCTCCAACTAGAACGCAAAACGATGGACCGACGGCGGGTGATGTTCGGCCATGAAGACATCGGAAGTCTCGTTGACGACAACGGCGGAATCGTAAGATTTTCCGTTCTTCCTTCTCGCTCTACTCGCGTCTTCAGCCTTTCAAGAAAGAGAAACTCGTACCTTACACGGTGAAGAGCTTTCACACCTATCTCCGTTTCGATCACCTCCTAACTCTCGAATTCCTCAAAGCGCTTCCCGGGTTCAACAAACTATGCAAATTGGACAAACTCTCTCTCTACCGCTACTGGCTGCTCGGATTCAGCGGCATCGACCCAGCCTACATAACTTCGAAAATGGGTGTGGTCGACCAGGACATCCTGGTGCTCACGAACGGCACTTACCTGAGCACAAAGGACACGTCAGCCGGTTTCGATGGAGAAGCCGAAATCTCCGCAGAGGACAAACAAAAGTGAGTTGTCGTCGGAGTGGCCTGTGCACGCGTGCTTTAAGGCTATTTTGGCCCATGTACTGTCAACTGAACGAGAATTTTGTGAGGCCGATGGATCGCCTCAATGTCAGCCACACTGAATTCACCGCCATGAAAGCGCTTTCGTTGTGGCAAGCCGCGTACTTCGAGTTGACCCCTGAAGGAAAGAAACTTGCAAAAAGTCATCAAAGCGCAATCATCGAAGACCTTCACGAGTACTACAAAGATAAGCAGAACGGCTCCGTCCGCATGGGAACAATCATTCTCTTCATTGGATCGCTTTTCGTGCGTTCTTCTGATGTGTTTTCCCCAACGACGCACACACGTTTCAGGACATTTATAAAATCATCTTCGACAACTACCGACAGTTTGAAGTCTTCAATCTCATTGAGTTGGATGTTTTCAGCCGGCAACTGCTCTGCATGTAAACTCACATCTTGTGCAGAGAGATCAGGATGCAAACGCTGACCGCTAAACGATTGTTGTACACAAGTTGATAATTAAGTTCGCTAACCGAAAATCGAAAAGATTCCAACCGAGGCGACGAGTGCGATGGAGAATGGATTTACTTTGTCGATAAATTCGCCAAAATCGCCTTTCGGTGTTGTGAGGTTGGTTTTTGTGACGTGGATCTGAAGTTCCAAAGCTGAAGTAGAATAAATAGACCTTATTTACCTCTGCTGCAATAGCGCGACGTTCCATCTCGGAGACATCTTTCCGGTATTGCGGTTCGGTGACGACCCCTTTGCAGTCGCACTTTTGGAAACACGGGGCGAATTCTACCGAAGCCTAAATCATTCACATGATAATGAGCAAAGGCTTATCAAAATTAGTTACTCCTGCTTTTACAAAGCATCCCGGGCCACCCGAAAGCAGTTTCTGGAACACCTCGTTTACTGGTTCCTCAGAAATTTTATAATCGTGTGCAGATTCAGACACTTGTTGCTAAATAAAGCGCTTTTTGTAATCAAATTACCCAGCCAACCAACCTGAGAAAGTTCGCTGCGTCAGCAAAGGCAAAGTTGTTGAACATTCTCGCAGTTTCCCGTTTAGTCTGAACATTGATGAATATCTGGGTGAATAGTGCGTCGTAAATGTATTCCTTTGAGGAACCATTCACAATTTTCGAAGACGAAGACGCCTTCGAAGACGAAATCTGAAATTTAAAAAAAACGTATATACCGGTCTACGCGATTGAAGAGTTACCAGCGAAGACACAATCCGCGCAGCACTGTGATATGTTAGGCATTTTTGTCCGTCCCGCGTCTCATCCTTCAGCCCAAAATAAGGAAATTCACGATCAGGGAAACACTGGACGTTGATATCTTCGCAAGCGTAGAAACAAGGTCGAAACAGATTTGAGGTGCGCTCGCCATGGAGGGATGGATTCGGAAGATTATCGAAGCGCATGGCATTCATCTTTATCTTTTCTGCGGACGCTGAGTTGTTGACGTTGTTTGGAACGAAGGTCCAGGGACCTGCCAAGTCCACCTGTCTTCCTGTCTGGAAACACTGAGTCCGCGAAGACACCGTTCCTCGTTTGTTCCGCACACTCTGAAGACTGTAAAGAGGAACATGGCGCGGAGCACTTCCAGCAGACGAAAAGTAGGACTGGCGCAGATGGAGGATATCCGAGAGGTCTAAACTTCACATTTCTGGTCACGTTGGCGCGTAGAAGAGGAACTAACCGTAACCGTCGCTATCTGCACCGTAAACATTCGTCACAAAATCTTCCACGTCCAGTGTATCACGGTTTATCGTGAAATCGGTCAGATAACGAGAGTTTTTAGAGTAAGAAAAGAGCTGTTTCCCCAAGCATAGTCGCTCATCAGCAGCGCTGTTCAAACATTCCTTGAAGCAGATTTCCGGAGTGTGCTTGTCGGTACGTTTATCCTAAAACGCAATCGATCAATCCTGAGAACAAAACGCTTACTCGAACGTAGCACCACGCGCCATGTCGCGACTTCGTTGGATTTCTACAGTAGTTCTCGTGTACATGAACTCCGCCGCTTCGGAACTGAGCGAACAATGAAGGCGAGAATACGGTATTAAAATGGAAGTTCTCGTCGAAATCGCTTTGCACATCGCTCCAGTGAAGACATTTGTTTCCACTAAACGAACGTAAAGAGTGCTTCTTAACGTGAAGAGCAACTCACAAAACTGTGACCGATTGTCTTCCTCGATACCACGACATGGAATCTCCCGCTTTCCGGCATGGAATCCTCAAGTCCGCAGCGTGAGCTTCACATCGGCCATAAAAGTATTTCGCAGTGGAAATCGCCCTCTTCAGGCAGAACTTCTCCTCTTCCGTTCCACCTCGAATTTTGCCGCACGCATCCTCAACACCACGGTACGCACTGTCCTTTGTCACTGGTGCATCCACAAGGTCGTAGGGAACCGCGATTCTAAATTAGCGGCGATTTAAGGAACGGTTTCAAAATAATCTCACGTTTCCGCAATCGTGACATTCCAGTCCACGCAGTCGTTGCCAACGATGTCGTCTTCCACTGTAGTAGGAGCGATGCGTTTGCAGTCATAGCACTTCCAAGGTGGCGCCTGATGTCTCCATTGCGCTTCAGCGAAGAGCACGAGAAGAGAAATGGAAAAGACGACTGACCGCCACTGAATCATAACGCAAAATGAAGCTTCCGAGCAGACCGCGGACCTCTGCGACTAAAAAACACTGACTTTATTCGTATCTGTTTATTTGCAGTTTTTGCAAGGCAACGTGAGAGAATGAAAGCTGACAAAACTGATTATAATCACTAATTCGAATAAATAGATATTGCAAAAATGCAGATTGTATGTACACCTCGCGGGAATGATTGAGGAAAGGAGGATGGAGAATGGGGAGCAAGGTTGTTGACGCATTTTGAGACCAGGACACAGAATCACGTATTATCTAGAGAATCACTTAAACGCTGGTGGAACTTCTAACAAGGCAACCGAGTGCTCAGACTTGCAAGCAAACTTCTGATAAATCGATCGATGTTCTCCACTCGGCGCCATCTTGAACTGCTCAACTAATTCCGTCATGATTGGATTGATGTCGTCTTTCAGAATGTTCGCACGATCCAGGATTTCGTCGATGACGACACTCGCGTTAACCCACTGATTGGCGAGATATAAAGAAGCGAGGCCCACTTCACTGGCTCTGTACAGAAGAAATTGATCGCTCATCAGTGACATTTCGAGGAAATATCTGAAACAACGCGTTGGAATCAGTCACAATCAAGAAGGGAGAATCGCAAACCTCATCAAGGAATCCACTTCAGCGCTCACATCGGTTTTATTTGCAAAGAAGGTTCCAAACCAATATCGACACGGTGCGCAAACGTCGAACTTCAAGTATTTCAGAATGAACTTCTCAGTTCGAAGAATCTAATGTGAAACGTTAACTGTACGAATTATATCTGAGCGAACCTGCTTCTTGGTGTAGCAGTCGGCTGTCGTATAAACCAAATCAGCAAGAGAAGGAGGATAAATCTCTTCGATTTTCCTTCAGCACGATACATTAGCTCCACAAAGCAGAGGTGTACTTACGTGGCAATGAAGAGGGCTCCGGCGCCGATCAGCTGCAGCCTGTTCTTCGGACAGTCAAAGCTGGAGAGCATTCTGTCGACAATGGACACCGTGAGAAACAACGAAGCAACGTCGATCGAATATTCGATGCAGACGTCGGAAAGCCAATCGACGAGGATTGCCCGCATTCCCGTGTTGATATCCGTTTGCCGAGACATGAAATCGTACTGCGGCCGAACACTTTCTTCGCGCTCCCGCAAGTAGTTGAAAATCTCGCTGAAGTAGATAGGATTCAGTTGAAGATCTGTTTTCTTCGACGATTGCGGCTCGGATGCAGTAGCGGTCGTGTGTGCATCTTCCTCGGTCTCCAGATCGGACACGTAAAAGTCAATTTCAGGAGAGCCGATGGAAACTTCCATGTCATCGTTGATTGAGACGACATCGACGCCGCTGTCTTGAGTATCCGTTTCGGTTTTGTGCTGAGAATATTCAATAGCCAAGCAAGTCACAAACTCAAATACCTTTGAAGAAGAACATTGCGGCTTGTCAGTTCCGTTCGAGGAACGTGTAATGTCCGCCAATGGAATTCGGGCCGGCGACGCTTTCTTCGCCACAGGCTCTTCTTCATCCCTAAACACCTCGAACGCAGGTCTGGTCGGTGCCTTCTTATTCACATTCTGGCAACTACGGAAGACTTTGTCGATGGTCGGCTGCTGTGATCCTTGGCTTCTCTAAAAAACAAATTTGAAAAAAACGATGAGAGGATTCGGCTTACCAATGAAAGTCCTGTAGCTTTGGACTTAATCGGACGATTATCGCCGCTGTTCTCATTGCTGACTTTCACAGTTCCGAAACTGTCGATCGTCTGGCGGGGTCTCTTGGAGGCCATAGATCTCAGAAAGCAAATGAGAAGATCACTTAGAAATCCGGATTAGTATGCGATGGTTTGAAACCGAAATTAATCTGAAACAAACGGAGATGCACAGCGAAAGTTGACGTGAGATGAAACACTGCAACAGGTCGAGTAATCACAGTTTGGCGCGCAAACGAAAACCACGCGAACGGTGGGAAGTTCCGAGCGCGGGCTAAGCTGAGGCCGACCACGATCCCGCTAGGAGGGGGCCAGCGATTGGCGCGGAGGTCATTTTGCCCACCGATCGGTCGAGCGAGCGCAAAAAACCAACGATGCAGCATACCGTCTCCTGCGTTTTCGAGGACACACGGCGATGCTGAGACTGACCGCGAGGGAGAGGTCGCCGGCATAGAGCACGCGCTCGGCGAGCGCACAGAGCAGTCAAAGACAGTCTTCAGAAAAGGCAATTTCCCGCGAAAAATACGATTTCCCGCTAAAAGAAAATACGAACTCATAATGATTGTCAATGGAAACGAAAATGAAAGCGCATCTCGTGCGGTTGGTCGCGCCACAGGACCGTGAAGGAATCTCTTCACTCGGACACCACTTCTCACATTAGAAGCGCGGACATCCTGGCGCTTCAGGTTCTGCTCGACGCGCGCATGCGAGCTACATCGCCTCCAACCTACCATAGACAACGCACTCGAATCACAAGTTGCCAATGGCAACCAACCGCGCTGACGAGTAGTTTTCCGAGAAATTGAGCGAATCCCCCGACTACGATGTCGGATCGTCACCGAAGTCGATCGAAGGACGGCGCCAAGGAGCAACGGAGCAGCCGGGAAAAGAGGTGACTTGGAGGTTAAGTGGGAAGAGGGAATTCGTGTTTAGCCATGCTAGAACGACCAAATCGTTGTCTTCGTCGAAGCATCGAAGTGAGGAGAAGCGCGAGCGGTCGTCTTCGAAGCATCGCGAGAAGCCGACTCCACAGGTCGCTTCAACGCGCAGATCGCACTCCCAGCGTACGGCAGAAGTTCTTCCTCCTCGCCCGCCCGCAAACCAAAAACGCGCTTCGAAGAAAGAAGTTTCCCAACCGCAACCTGTTGCCTACGATTATCAATACGAGGTCAGATTTCGCGAAAGATAACTCCTTAGCAGAAACTCCTTCGCAGCAAAGTGTAAATGACGAAAGAGAGTTTTTAGGATGATTTCGAAGATTACGAAAGCGACTTCGAGGATGACGAGGCGGATTCGGCGCTGATTCCGGCGCCTCGTCATCCGGATCCTCCCGAAACAAGTAACGCAAACGCAGTCGAAGAATCTCCGATGCTGCAACGCCTGATGAACCGAAAGAGTCCGACGTTCTCAGCGGCGCCTCCATCGGAACAAGTGAGATAACCAAGCAGCATTAAAGCAAACAGAGTTTACGGTAGAATCGACGTCAATCCGCGCGAGTCTCCTCTGCGAATCGGAAAATCGTTTTCGAAAACGCGAAACAAATCGACTTCGCCGTTGCGTCGGAGGTCGCGCAACGCTTCGAGAAGCTGCGGGACCTCATAGGTACCGTTGTGCGATCGCCCTGCCTACCGTAGCTTCCTTCATTTGTAGGCCTCGAGCGAATGTCGTTTCGCATTGACGATTCGCCTGCGATGCGCGATTACGACTTCTACATGTCGATGTTCGGCATCGGAAATCGGACGCAGAATTTCTGCCAAACGGGTGACGACCGCTACGAGTCTGAAACGCAGACCGACGCTTCGGAGATTTCCGCTGTGTGGACTCAGCATCCGCCAGTGGACGAGCGCGGTTGGGGACGCGACGGATTTGCGCAGATTCACAGCGAAGAGCCCTCGGAGGACGCGGACATCGAAATTTTCAAAAACTCGCACATGCAGAATCCGAAACTCAGGAAATTCCTCGAGGTCGCAGCTGATGTGAGCGAACGCATTCCAACTCTCGCAATCAATCCGACATTTCAGCTTATAATCGAAGCGTTAACGCAGGAAACTGAAAAGACGACGCCGGCGCACTCGAATAACAAATCGGAGTACGCGTTCAGCGCTGGATTCAACGTCCTCTCGCTCGCGAACGTCGCAAAAGGTATTCTAGAGCTCGTGTCATCTCGTAATTTTAATGTTTAGTATCTGAAGCGACTTACGTCTTGAAGAATGAGAAGAGAGTGAACCGCTTGCTCGCTGCGTTCTCCGTCTTGCAAAGTCCAAAAACCACGGAGAATACAGTATGCAACCGGAGTTTGGTGGTTGAATTCAACATAAAAGACTCCGAAGCGCCCGAAAAGTGAGGCGAACACAGAAACCTCTACAATCTGTGATTCTTTCAGCATTCTGATCTGCGAGAACCGTGTCACGTGTCTCTGCTACTCGCCTGACGCGAAATCCGCCGTTTTCGCCGGTTTGGTAAGTGAAGATTCGCGGAAACGCGCACTCGTCGTTGTGTTCAGGACGACGGCACCATCGTCGCTTGGGATCTCAAAGAATCGCGTGCCGCAAACACTTTTGGTTCCGTCGAATGGACCGACGTGAAGCAGCCGCTTCCGCTCAGGAGCGCCGCCTACGACTCGTCCTTTCTAAGCGAGTTGAACGGAACTCCGGTCGTCCAGATTTCGACTGTGGGCGACGCGGTCAGAGGGTTTGCCAACTGTCTTCGCGCACTGTCACCTACGCGGAGGTTTCAGATCGTACCAAGTGGTTAGCCTGGAGGAGACGGGGTGCATTTCTGTGTGGACGGTGTTCGACGATGCGATCGGAGACTTCGACGTCGACTTGGGGTTGCGCCCAGGCGCTCGTTTGAAACTCTCGCGGAGCACACGCATCCCAGCGGACCCTCTCGTTTCCTCGTATGTTCGTCCCTGTGCGTTACCGTAATCCACCGATTGATTCAGCGTAACGCCGATGCTCTCTTCACTTTTGGCCAACGAAATGGTGCTCAGTTCTCATGCGAGGACGCAATTTCTGATCGGAACGGATCTGGGTTATCTCCTTTCGAAGAGTCGACTGCGGCCGGCGGATTCCGTTGGGCCACGGAGGATTCAGCTGCGGGAGGAGAGCGATTCAGACCCTGCGCAGATCACCGCTATGCGAATCTCTCCTTTCCAGAACGATCTGCTGCTGGTAATCTCTTTCCGAAAACTCGCCTCGCAGTGCTCTCTTTGTAGGTCGGTCTGTCGTCGGGCTCCCTCCTCATCTACGAGCTCCCCACATCATCGGTGCTCGCTTCGCTCTCCCCGGCTGCCAGTTCTCGCCACGCGGTCACTGGACTCGAGTGGTCTCCCTTGTGAGTCTCCCGCCCGCTCATCGTATTCCCTTTCACATTCGCCGCATTCTTAGGTCTCCCACTGTGTTCTACAGTATCCACGACGGCAACCGGCTTCTCGTGTGGGATCTCCAGACGACTCGTAACGCGCTCCACGTGTGTGCGATGAAGGAGAAGCTCCAGGCACAGATTCTGAGAACGGCTTGCTGGGCGGAAGGGCGTCTCGGGTACATGGCGATGGCGCTCTCGAACGGGCAAATCCACGTTCACTGCCTAGAGCCGATGAGCTCGCGCGATAGCGCTTCTGTTGACTTGATTCGTGTGATTAGAGACGGAGAACACAAGTGAACAATGTCGAGTAAATCAGTTTCTACAGAAGGAAACTCAGAAAACACATTTAATCAAGAGCGGACGGAAACGCTCTGAACGTTTTTTCTCCTGAAAAGAGTCGGGCGAAGGCGGAAGAGACGAAACACTTGCTGTCGAACGACGCTCGACGCTGAAATCAACGAAATCACTCGGTTCGCACGGTCTGACGCACCGATCATGAGAATCCAGGGTGCGCTCAAACACCCAAAGTCGCTGATCCAGCTGCTGTGCCAGTAGAGGATTTCGGAAAAGGGATGAGGCGCCTTGAAGAGGAACATGAGAATCTGAAGGAGGTTGGAACTCTGTGGCGACGTCTTCCTACCTGATAAACTCCGACCAGCGACTGCGAGGCGAAAGTGGAGAGCGAGATGAGAAGCAAATTGAGTTGCGAGCGCAGAAACGCGTTTTCGCGCTTGAGAGATCGTTTCATTCGGAGGTAAAAGAGAAAAGTGAACGAATTCAAGAAAAGGCAGCTAGGAATGAAGACGAACGACGCAATCATCGTTATCAAGCTGTTTCTAACGGTATACGGCGTCTTCTCGTAGTTGATCGCCATCTTCGAGCCGTCCTGTGTGAGATTGAAGTAGAAGCACTTGTAGGAAAAGTTGTGAGCGGTGAGGGCGAGTGGGAGAAGAAAGATGGCGACGATCGCTACAGGCAACATCCGCTTCCAGCACTGGAAACTGATTAGATGACAGTCGAACAGTTTGACGTACGCGCTTGTGGAAATCAGGGAATCCAATGGCGGTGAAACGGTTGAGCGAGAGGAAGAAAGCGCCCACGAACTGAGCATGAATAAAGTAGAAGTTGAGGAAGAAGAAGAGAGTCACGGGGAACGTACGGTCGAGACTACGGTAGAAGGCGAGGAAGAAACCGTAGCTAGGGAGTCTTCCGGCAACGTAAGAGTGAATCCACGAGAGTAGGTCCTAAATGGCGACGAACGTAAGGAACGAACGCTGATTATTTCACTTGCGATGACTCCAATCGCGGTGATGAGTCGGTAGAAGGAGTGTGCAAAGTTTCTTCCTTGTCGCGGCAAAACCAACGTCGCTAGGACGCAGCCATAGAGAAATGCGGTGATGGCGCCGAAAACGAGCAGAAGCACAAAGTAAAGCTCCATCGCTCAATGAATAATTGTGCCGTGTTGCGAGCGTTCCGTGCGAATGTTCTCATGAATCGCTGGGCGCACGCAAGTTCCAAACACCAATTCGTGTACGATCATTTGTGCCCTTCGGCGAAGCTCAGGTGTACACGTGCCGCAACACGTTGTTATTATTACGCAACACAACAGATTAAACAAGTTCGCAATTGGTATTCACTTCACAGTATCCACTATCGGATACCTAAAATAGTTATTCAATTCATAAAGCTATCCAGGTTAATGCCAAGCGCTTCGAGTTCTTCTTCCTTTTCTGCAATTTGGTCGCGAATCAAAATCTAAAAGAGCGTTTTAAGAAGTTCGGATGAGAGCAGTTTCTGCCCACCTTTGCACTGGAAATCATCTTATTTGCTTGGTAGACGTTCAAGTTCACAATCTTTGAAACAAGATCGTCCGCTGACGCACGAGCAATAGCTCCGACGTTTCTGTATCCCGCTGCGAACAGTTGTTGCGCTCTTCCACGCTTTACACAGTCAATTTGAAGGAGAGGAACCAATTCTAGCTTTGAACAGTCCGAGAGTTTCTTTACCAAGTCCGGAAGAAGTTGTTTCAGCGACCAGAGTGACGCGACCTTTTCCGAGAAACGCGCTATGGAAGATGCTTGGGCTATGGTCGACTGGAGTGTTGATTGAATCCAACCGCGTGGAACTGCAAACTGCTCTGCTACCTTCCAAATCGGCTCTTGAATCCAGATCTTCTGCATCATGATGGCTAGGTAGAGCCTCAACGCTGGGTCACCAGCGGACTGAAGAAGTTCATTATCATCGTTCACTTACTACACCGCTACTCACCAGTTTGTTTCTCGAAACAATGCACTGAAATATTCTGGATTCTGGCAAATTCATTTTGCCCAAAAGGTCCTTTTCGCACTGAGGAAGCTTTACGTATTCATTGTGAAACAAATCCCAGTTGATGTCCACAACTACGTCGTATGGTGAAATAGTGTAGAGAAGATGCAAATGGGAAGACAACACGATCCCCAGTTCAAGATTGCCGACCAGATCCGAATTGATTGCCTGTGCTGTGGTAGGAGGTATGCTCGCATTGAAAGTCGCACTTCCCAGAGTTGTTGTTTGGTAGAGCTCCTAGAATACTCGTAAAACCTTCTGTAAACTTCTCTTAATCTACCTGATCGCCTTCAATCATTTTCTCATCCTTTAAACGACTAACAATGAGCTCGAGGAAGTCGAACGCTTCTTTCGTATTTTTTTGAACGCCGAACAACGTTGAAGACAAAACATGCTGCAGATCTTCCAACGATTTACAGAGATTCAGGGAAATTAGATCCAACACAAACGCCGCCATGTGCGATTCGTCGCCTAAAGAAGATTCGCAACGCATCATCGGCGATTGCAACATGTCTCTAAACTGAATTTGCATTTTAACCGTACAAACGAAAACTGCGCGAATTACCGTCCGCTCTTCTGGCCCAGAGTGTACTACGGTAATACAATCTCCTTTGTCGTCGAATCCGGCACGCCCGGCCCTTCCAATCATTTGAAGATACTGCGCTTTACTAAGCGGATTCCTTCCTACTAGAGGTGTTTTGATGATGACTCGTCTGGCGGGTAAATTAACTCCGGCAGCCAACGTAGATGTTGCGCAAATTATGCAGATCGTTTGATCTTGAAAAGCCCTTTCGACGTGCTTTCGTTCTTCGGCAGTTAGACCAGAGTGGTGATAAGCTACTCCGCAACGAAGTCCGTTTTCTAGAACGGGACAAATCCGACCGTCCGAATCTTCGCGAATCTGCTTAATTATGGCTTCGCGCTTGTTCTTGTTGAGTTCGCGAACAGATTTCGGAAACAGCCCCGAAATCAACTGGCAGACGTTTTCGCAATTCTGTCTTGAGGGGCAAAATATGATCACTGATTTTTTCGGCACAACATCTTGAAGAAGCATGACAAGCCCGTCTCCATCCTTTTTGGCCAAAATTGGCTGCAAATCTGGTTGTTGCAACTCTCCTATGCACAAAAAACCTCACGTTGGGTTTGAAATCCTTTTCGTAAATAAGTCTGCCTCCAGGATCCACCGTATACAAAGTATCGCCAATCTTCACTTTCTCGATCAATTCAATCTAAAATTGCTCTAGTTCGAATGAGGATATCATTACAACTACCGGTCTAAAGTTGGTCGAGTATACGTACGCTTTCATGTACTTCGCGAGCTCCTCGATATTGCTAAGCGTAGCTGACATGCCAACCACCTGGCCTATTCCTGAAAATGTACATGTTGCAAAACGATTTCCAGCAGCTTTTCACCACCTTTGAACATGAACTTTGCAATAAGCTGCTCAAGGATGGCGCCTCGCCCTCCCTCGCCGAGCATATGCATTTCGTCCACCACGATAAGCCCAACAGAATCCAGTCGGCCCGTTTCAATAAGCGAATTGATCAACATGTTAGCCTTCTCAATCGTAGCAACGAAAATGGAATTCTGTTTCCGGCGCTTGATTGGCGGCAAACGACCGTAACTCGCAGCATATTGTTCTACGCAAATGGAAAACTCATCCTCAAATGCGGAAAGCGTTGTCATCTGAAAGGATCATGCGTTTTTTCTGATTGCGAGTAATACTTGCCTTTTCCTGAACGATTGCAACGTAAGGGAGGATGAGAATGCAATTCTTCTTCTTTACAAGAAGTTCCTTCAGCATCAGCACTTCGGCGATCAGAGTTTTCCCGGCGCCTGTGGGCAAGCAAATAATCACATTCGATCCGCGGAGGAGGCGTTCGTCAGACAAGCACTCCTTCTGCCAATCTGAAAAGGAAAGGATTCGGAAAATTCCACAAAAGAAAGATTTCGCTCACCGTATAAATCTTTTATTTTTCTCTTTGCCTTGTAGAGCTCTCTGACTTCGTCGGGCAAATCACAGAATCGGAACGAATTCGATGCGGGTAAAGCACCGGAGATGAACATCCTTCCCAATTGCGGCAAATCGGATGGACTTGGACTTTTATTCCCTTCATTGTCGCCCGACAGTCGAAGCGACCGCCTTTGCGGCGAACTCTCTGTTCTGCGAGGGGTGATCGGGCCAACGGCTTGAATGGCGGTTCGTTTGAGAACAGACGACGACGTAAAAGGACTTTTGAATGGCTGTGCAGCTCTTGGAGAGCAGGGAAGAATACGACCAGAGGAGGAAACCGTTCTCAGCGTTGTTGGATCTTCGCGATTCTTTCTCAGTGACGTTGTGACGGGAGCCATGCGTTAGCAAGCTCCGATCTGCAGAATCTCAGTGTCGATCAGGCAAATGAGGCTCGGGTACAGTTTACACGAAAATGATTGAAATGACAGTTGATGGCAACACAATGTGAGAACTGTGGCAACACGTGGCATCGCTTGTAAGCGACTGGACGTCACAGAATCCGCTCAATTCCGAACGAGAAGCTCAGAAGTCATTTTGGAATCTGAAGATTCCCGCAAATTTCTCGATTGCGAGTTGGAAAGTTCTAATATTCATCCGATTCGGCGTCCTTCTCGCTTCTTCGTTATCGCTTCTACGTTTTGTTTTGGTAAATCGATTTTTCACGTTTTGCACCGTGCTGCTTCTCGTATTCTTTGAGGACTCGCGTGTTCTTTAAATATAGTATAAGGTTACTGTTGATCTTCGCTCTTTGCTCTCCATCAATGTAGTATACACAAATCCCTCCACTCTCCATTCAGGGTCACCTAAAACGAAGAAAAATGACTTTCTTCCATTTCGTCAACTGCGTTCTTCTAGCGTATGCTCCCGTCGTCATTACTTTCAAGTTCTCGGGACTCTCGGAATATAGTACTGTTTGGAAATGCCTGCAGGCAGCCATGGCGTACTTTGTTACGCAGTTCGCGAAGATGATGGTTTTGGCTACGTTCTTCCCCACGGAAGAAGGTGCTTCCGAATTCGATCTGCTCATGGTGAGGTTTCTGCACATTGGTGCATTTCCAATCTATTCGTTGCAGGCAGCAATGTCTTCGTGTGCTGACATCTTCGATGTCTTTGGAATGCATCTGGCCATGAATCACCTTCTCACTGGTCGTGGTGAAATGCGATTTATTGCTGCTGGAGTCGGATGGGCCGGAGCACACAGCGTTGCTTCCTACTTCGTCACCTTCATTTCAGGTGCTCGGGCTACGGCCTTCAGCTGGGGCTATATTCAGCTGGCGCTTGCAGCCAACATCGACCTGTAAGTTTTTTTTTTTTTAAACAAAAACACCCAAATCCTCGACGTCGGAGGGAACGAGTTTGGCACCGAAATACGATTTGCGAACAAAGTGGTGATGTAAATAATATTGATTTTCTTTTTCAGATTCTTCTTTGTGTCGATGGCAACCTTGGTTTGGCTTTTCAACCGCAACGACCTGGCGAACACGTCCAAAAAAATTGTTATCGGACTCTTGGCTTTCTGCGTTTTCCACACATTCATTTACCAGTACGTTATAGCGGATGCGACAGAAAGTAAATGCTCTGTTTCAGACTCTTCACGATTTACGGTGGACTCCGATCGTGGACTCTAGTGCTAGCCAAAGCTCTCTGCACAGCCGCCCTCTCCGCAATGACATTGATCTCTTATTCCGGTCTAGGTTCACAGAAAAATCACCACTAATTTATTTCGATTTCCATTTATTAAGTAATTGTTGTTATTTTGTTGTATTGTGATTGTTTTCTAGTATACTAAGTGTTAAGTTAATGACGGGCCGCCCACTTGATTTCCATCAGATTGGGTTTAGAGAAAATACTTGCAACACACAATTGAAGACTCCACAGTACGTTTTGACACTTACAATTAACTGCATTGAATCACTATCGCCAACTACGAACACAAGATAAGTCTAAGTAAGTCTCCGTCAGACCGATGCCGCGTTGGCGAATGTATCGCTACGTTGATACCTATCGAACTCTTGGCTTTTTGTGCACTCCAATTGATACCATTGAAGAAGATTTTCCCGCGATATTGTAACAATTAGTGCGCCATGTAATGTAGTCACTCGCCGGAGTTACATAATGATGTTTTGACTTGCAAAAATCCATCGATTGGAAACATGTAAACCACAACACAAACACAAAAACTTTATCAAAACCAAACAATTCTTTGCATTCAACAAAGCTCACATCTTTTCTAGAGTTCGAAGTCCAAGGAGTTGGAAGCACGTTTCCATCAGCTTCGCTGTAACGTCCAGCAAAACAACGCGATGCATGTTAATGGTTTCTTGGCCATTTTCTTTGTGAATCACATAACATGCAGTGTAGAAATCGTGAAAGCTTGTCGCGAGGTTGTACAGATAGTCACAGAGTTGGTGAGGCTGCAGACTGTCCAGTACAGTTAGAAGACAATCCGAAAATTTCAGGATATGTTTAGCCAACGCTATTTCACGGTCATCTGTCAGGGGCAGCTCATTATCTTCCAGATTTTCCACGTATGCCGCTACGTCTTCAGAAGATACGGTAAGATTGCGGCGAATCGATTTGATACGCGCATACGCGTAAAGAAGATACACTGCCGTATTCCCCTTATCATCGAGCATCTACAAATTAGCAATACAATAAGTACAATAACAAATTTAATGCTCACTCGATCATATGAGAAAATGTAATCGTTTGTGCGATTATGGGAGAGATCAGCGTATTTAATGCAACTGTAGGCAATTGACTGGCTAGCGGCATCTCTCTCCTGTTCCGTCATGTTCTCCTAAAATAAACGATGATATAGTGTTCGATTGCCATTCACCAACTCGGTCAGCAATCTTCTCGGATGCTTTTTTCACGCCCTCATCAAGCAAATCAGTAAGTTTTACGGTTGCTCCAGATCTTGTTTTAAACTTTTTCTTGTCTTCGCCAAGGACCAATCCGAACGCAACGTGTTCGATACGTTTTTCCGTGGATTTGTACCATCCGACATCTCGTCCAGCTGCAAAAACAGTTTCGAGGTGGAGGGATTGTCCAGCGTCAACAACATAAATGCACCAGTCAACATTTTCCACGTTTATTCTGTGACGCAAGGCTGCAAGGTCGGACGTGTCATATGTGTTGCCACCATCACTCTTAACTACTGTCAAAGGTACAGTGCAACCTGTTGGGAACATAACTTTACGACCATCTTCGGTTTTCAGCACTCCTAAATCACAATTAGATTTCATCAAATGGAAAATGAGTAACCTTTTCCTTCAAGCTCTTTCACGACGTCAACCATGAGATCTTGGTAAAACGATTCACCTCGTTCAACAATACTAATGTCCAAACGTTCGTAGATTCTCTCAAAGTCTGCTCGACTAACTTCACAGATCATCTGCCAAGCTTTAACAATTTCTGCCTCCTTCTTTTGTAGCTTGACGACACACTCATAAGCGCGGACTTTGAAAGCCTCATCGTTATCAAAACGAACCTTGGATGCCTTGAAGAGACAATTAAAATACAAAGGCGATTCAAAAACAGTACCTTGTAGAACTCTTGCAAGTCAGCGATTGGAGGTGTTTCAGTCAGGAAATTTGGAAATTCATCTTGCAGGTGAGCAATTAGCATTCCAAACTGGGTTCCCCAATCACCCAAATGATTGAGACGAAGAACATCAAATCCAACAAACTCCATAAGGCGAGAGATAACATCTCCAATAATAGTTGTTCTTAAGTGACCAACATGCATCTGCTTTGCAATGTTTGGCGACGAAAAGTCAACGATCGCTTTCTTTTTGAGAATCTTTGGTATGTGAACACCCTTAACATTTATACTTCTACAACAAGTAGTCTAAATCAGAATCCTTACCTCCTTATAAATTGATGCGACCCGTTTACAAACAAATTTGTTGTCGATGAAAATGTTGATAAAGCCAGGTCCGGCAATTACAACTTTCTCAATAAGATCAGTGCTTTCCAAGTTTTCGACGATTTTCTTTGCAACAACTGGGGGAGGCAGTGGCTTACCGTCAACCTTGATCTTCTAAATAGGCCTCAACGTATTTGTACTGGCAATGTAATTGTACCTTGCTGATGGCCATTGCGGAATTAAGCTGGTAATTTCCAAAACTCGGGTTAGTTGCCTCCGAAAGAATGACTGGCAAACCCGTTTCACTTGGAAATGCCTAAAATCATTACTTTATTGTTGAAAGATTTATGCAGCTCACTTTATTGATCGCTTGCACGAATGTGCTCTTTAATCGGCCAAAGATAGAATCTCCGTAATCCAGAACTTCAACATAATTGACCTTCTGCTTTGGCACAGATGCAACACTAAAATGACAATAGCAAGCTACGAATCCACACAGCGCAGATATTACCTTTTGGCGCTCCCTTTGGCTTTCTTTTCCACCGGTTCACCGGACTTTTGTGGCGAATTCTTTGGATTCGTCAATTTGGTATTTTTAGCGTTTGCCACAGCTTGATCAGCAGCGCTCTGTAATGAAATAAACTCACTCGTTGTAAAACAAATAAGCTTTCGATTCATACCTTTTTCAAGATTTCCGCACGAAATTTGAGCTTTTCGTTTTCGGCGATTTTTGCCACAAGCTCTGGACACTCATCCAACAGTTCCGCAGTCAAATTTCCGGCATTCATTGCCTCCATGAGACGCTCGTACTTCTCGACTTGAGTAATAGCGATGCTGTACTCAGTCTCAACCTCCAAGAGTTCTTGTGCTGCTGATTTCGCGGGACCGTTAGAAGTCGACGCCATTCTGCAAGCGACATTAAAGGACGCGCCCAGGAAAAACAAGTTTTCATAAAATCCGATGTATATTTACCGCGGATTGATACTAAACTGATCGGCAAGAAATAGGCCTAGGCGCTATTAGGCTGTTCAGGTAACACGGGGAAACTAGCTCGTCGTCCCATAGGGAGCCAGTGATGGAACTTGTGCTGACGATCAGACATCAGATAGGCTTACATGTGCTTGTATGGAACGGGAAACTACGATACCCTTTACGCATAGCGATGTAAGCTGACGCAAAACGTAAGTGTGATGCAAGCTGACGCAAGAGTGATGCAAGCTGATTAAACAATAACAACGAAACAACATATACTAACGTATCTTTGTTTATATGGAGCGGCCGCTTAACGCAAAAAAACATTAAAAATAGCAGAAACGATATATCAAACGGCCTTCATAACCTTCAACATTTTGAACTGACTTGATGGATTCCACACGATTTATTCAAAATAACAACTCAACAAAGAAAGAAACAAATCAAAGAGCGACCTTCTTCATCAAAAGATAAAGTGGAGTATCTTGCTCAAACCCGTGCAAATTGTTGGCATCGCCTTGAATCCTCATGAGCAAACCACCAAAGGATGCATATGCTGTTAGTCTGCTAGTTTCACTAGAATCGTCACCTTCGATGCGATAGATCTTCCCGTACATTACATATTCAAACGAATCAGCTCTCGGATACGATTCCTAAACAACGTTAAAAGGTTAGTTCAGTAATTAAAACTGCACAGAAGAATCTTACCCCTTGGTTGTACTCTCCTTCATCCGGGAGGCCGTCGTCTCTAAGGGTGGTTGCAAGCATGAGTCGGAACTTCTCGCCCAGGTTGACGGGGTACAACTGCGTGTTCACGTCGAGAATTAGGTCCATTTTGAAAGACTCCGAATCGCAAAAAAGGCGGCTGACGCGGTCAAATTTCTTACCGTCCGGATCGACATTTTTGCAAAGAAAAATATCGTCGAAAAGGATTCCGGACATGTTCTGAAATTTGCGATTAATGAAAACAGTATTTACGACTCTGATTAATGTCGCGCAAACGAAAATCGTTGAACAATGAAGTGCTCCGTTTATACCGTAAAAAATGCGCAGCTATATATCGAGAAAACAGCGATGCCACGGAAACTGATACTTGTCCTGACTTCGAAAGATGACGGACCGTTATGATAAAATTATAGAATAAATAATAATAATCTATTCCTCCTAAACAAAATAGATTCCCGTATATCCAAACACACTTCTGCAGAAATCCAAAATTTGACTGAACAAAATTCTTTGGGATTTTACGGCGTCAGGACCAATGGGAAAGTTATGACAGACCTCTAAGGACTGAAAACAACTGTAAACGATCTTCGGTGCGTCCGTCGCTGATGAATGAATGAATCATAACAGAGAAGAAGCCTGCAATGGAGGAGATCAGTCGGCTTGTGTCCTTAGCCAATGGATTCGATCGAAACGGTCAATTCGATGCCGCGATCAGCTACTACATGGTGGGTGCTGGCGTATCCGATTATGTAGATCGACGCTTCTCAGGAGTCTTTTAGCGCTTTCATTCGCTTGATCGATGCTGGAACAGTTCCAGTTTCATATCTGGAAACTGCAAACAGCTACCGATTGCGTGCCGATTTTCTCAAAGACCAACGTAAGCGCGAGAAATCTTCGAACTCGGTCATCCCATTCTAGAAGCACGAACAGCTTCTTCGAGCATCAAATCAGAGCATCAAAACAATATCCAAAAAGCGAGGTTTCTTATCAATCAGGCACTCGAAATTGATGAGACGGGAGCTCGAGCTGAGGCAGTGGATTTGTATTCGCAAGCAGTCGACTTCTGTTTGAAGGCAGTAAGTGTTACGTGTTCGAAACGTTCGAAATTTGTTGGTTTCAGAGTAGATCTGCTGAATGCGATGAAACTAATCGCCGAAATCTTCATATTCTCGCAAAACAAGCGCTGGAGAGGGCTGAGGCGATCAAAGGAATCGAAGCGCCTAGTTCAGAACGAAAGAGTCTTGGCAGCTTCGACGCTTTACTACCGGTTGTTCCAACCGATGGTAAATACCGGAGTGAATTTAAGCGATTCAGCTATAACAGTTTGCTTTAGAAATTTCACAACTGAAAATCGACAACTCTCCGACAACACCGTCCGCTTCAGGTCCTCCGAAACGCTCTCCGAAGCCAAGTCCGACTCCCACACGAAGGTCACAAACTCCGGCAAAGACGAGTGGTCTTGACTCGCATGAAATGAAGGTGCTCACAATAACTTCTACGATAAACGGCAGAATGTACGTGCCCTTCATCAACGTTGACCTAAACGAGCGATTTGGCTACCCGGTAGCGTTTACGTGAGTGACTGACTGTTGATGTGGATGCTTTGCAACGTGGTCTTTAAGTGACAAAGATGGACTGCCAGCGTTAGCTGAAAAGCAGAAGCAACGACTGAAAGCATGGATGCGCCCTGACGAATTCATGCAAACTCCCAAAGTTATCGATAAAATTGACAGCGGAACGATCAAGCAGGTACATTTGCTGAATCAATAACGAAACCTTTGCAACTACGTTTACAGACCGTTGTTTCCGATTGCTCATTCATCGCTTCTCTTGCGATTTCAGCCCGGTACGAAAAACGTTTTGGTAAACGGCTTGTTACGAGGTAATTGCTGAGATTAATTGCTTTGGTACTAAGGTGTTCTTTCCAGCATTATCTACCCGCAGAACAAAAACGGCGAACCCGTTGCAAACCCTTGTGGGAAATACATGATCAAGTTCCACTTAAACGGAGTACAGCGGAAAATTATCATCGATGATCGACTACCGATTGGTAGGAATGGCGAGTTCTTGTGTTCCTACAGTCAGAACAGGACTGAATTGTGGGTTTCGTTGCTCGAGAAAGCATACATGAAAGTGATGGGTGGCTACGATTTTCCTGGTTCGAACTCAGTGCGTTCAACCTTCAAGACAAATTCTATTTTCTGCCCTCGTTTCAGAATATCGACCTGCACGCACTAACTGGGTGGATTCCTGAACGTATCGCCATCCGTCCGAACACGCCTGAGTTTGACGGAGACGCGGTGTTCGAGAAACTTCTGCAGCGTTTTCATCAAGGCCATTGTTTGATAACACTGGCCACGGGAAAAATGGAACAGACCGAACAGGACAGAACCGGCTTAGTCGATGCTCACGCTTACGCAGTGCTCGACCTCCGCAAATACCAAAACAAGAGACTGTTGCTTGTCAAGAATCCATGGACGCATTTGCGATGGAAAGGGAGATATTCGGAAAAAGATGTAACGAGTTGGACACCAGATCTCCGTAAAGCCCTTGACTACAACCCTGAGGACGCTCAACAGTTCGATGACGGCGTCTTCTGGATCGATTTTGAATCCGTCTGTCGTTTTTTCGATGTTTTCTACGTCAATTGGGATCCCGCGCTCTTCAGCTACACGTATGGACTTCATAGTTCTTGGTCTGCTGGCGTTGGACCTGTCAAGGATCTTTACTCTGTTGCTCAGAATCCACAGTACACTCTTGAAGTCAACAACTCATCCCAGTCATGTGCAGTGTGGATTCTTTTAACGCGTCACATTACGGACAAGGTGAAAATATTCTTTTGGCGTCAGTCATTATAATTACTTTTTTATAGAACGATTTTGCAGATAACAAGGAGTATATTACTGTACTTGTTTACAAAGGGGGTAAGAAGGTTTATCTACCGTGTAAGTTACTCTTTACATGTATGGACTCATTTTATAATTTTCTAGTCGATCCCAAGCCACTGATAGATGGTTCCCGCATCAATAGTCCACATTATCTTTGCAAAATGGTGGTGAAAGATCCGGGATGGCAGAAGTACACGCTCGTGGTCGCGCAGTACGAGAAGATGAATACGATTCACTACACACTCAGGGTTTATTCGTCTGCTGAAATTCGTCTGAACAAAACGAAGGTGCCTTACACAACCTCGAAAGCCGAAACGGGTGAATGGAAAGGTAAAACAGCGGGTGGTTGCGGTAACGGACCGAGTCGGGAAACATACATGTAAGCATTTCAATTAAGTGCATTTTTCTCATTGCATCTGTTCAGGAATAATCCCATATTTCACATATCTTTGGACGATGGCAGTGACGACAATTCTCTTATGTGTGAGCTGCGAGGACCAAAACAGTATAGTGTCGGATTCGAAGTCAAGCAGATATCGTCACCGAGACAGAAATCATTCGAACGGAAAGATTCTGGCGCCTATCGACCAGGCTGCACAGTTCTAACTATTGACACTGTTCCGGCCGGAGTCTACGCCTTCCAACCAATGACTTTTCTTCAAAATCAGGAAGGACCTTTCATCATTCGAGTTGAATCATCATGCGGTTTCACTATCAAACGCGTCCAATAAATTGTTTTCATTTGACGTCTTCATTAAACGTTTTACTTGCCTACTATGTGATAGAGATAATTAATCAGTTTATGTACCTGAGGATTAAGAAACATATCAAATATTACAATAATTACAGTGATGCAGGAAAGCACATGAAGTCGATGAGATCCTTAAATTTTGGCAAGCCAATTCTGGCGACACAGCGGACACAAATTGCTGTTAGGATTTGACGGTGCTTCGGTCCATCTAAAAGTACGGAACTCCCAAAAGCGAAAAACGAAGTATATTACCTTTTAATGCAGTGTGCGTGGTACTTGTGTCTACAAACTCCACTCTGGACTGGACACGGATCTCCCGGAAACTTGCAGGATACGCAACACGCGACAAACGGCATTCGGCAGATTCCACAGTCATCGCCTTGATCGGTGTCAGTCCATCTCCACTCGGCGGGGAACGAAACTCCTTTAATCTTGATTTTCAAGGCCGTGTTTGTGGGAAGCACCATCGCTTCGTGCGTCTTCGTGCGCCATTCCCGCGTTTGGATCATTCATTTTCTGAAATCAAATCCGCCATATTCAGGCCACGCGAAAGAACAAACGCTGGTGGAAACACGCAGATCCGAGTGAACACGCGGTGAAAAGGCGGCTGTCAGCTGTCGAATATATAAAGCGCTCGCAACGCAATGATACAATTCGCTGCATTCGCAAGCAATTTGCTTTCATCTTGTTGCCTTTGCAGAGAGCGAGAGGCAGGGAGCGAGGTACCCTTGCAATGATGAAAAGCAAATTCTAGTAATCCAGGCCAAAGCTGAGCCGCGGTAGGGATATTAGAGAGCCCAAGCGCACAATCGCAGTCTGACAGGAACGACGCTTGGTCGCAAAGTATCATATCATAAAAGTCATCTTCCAATCCATGACCATCGCGCTTATTTATACATGCACGCTACAGAATCTTTTTGCTCTATTCTCCTTTAAGGAGGAAAAGGAACGATAAGAAGAAGTTTGGCAACGATGTGGCGAACGCCGAATTAGCGGCGGCGATTTCTTGGGTGTTCTCCGCTGTCGTCGTTCTTTCAGGACCTTCTGCATGTTTCGGGTTTCGGGACCTAAGCGTTCATATCATAATACTCACTGTATAAACACTCACTCACGTTGTCGTAGGTTGTCTTTCGATGGCCATACCGAACTGAAATGGCCATGATGAAATGAATCAAAGAATGAATTCCTGCTCACCATGGTGATCTTTCCCTTTCGCTCACAACCACTCCTCCACATTTCCGAAGTGGTCACCTCGCCCATCTGATGCATCAGTATATCCAAGACGAACCTCCAACCGAAGACGGGGTGATTTATTGCCTTCTTCTCCACGCTGAACTGAAGTTTCCGTCCGTCCATATCTCTCACCTTGTCAACGATTTCCTCGTGACGTGTAGAAAATAGCCTTCGTTTGTTCAAGTCGTTGCTTCCCCGAATGGCAGAAATGCAAAGGAAACCAGCTGTAGGGCCACACGAGTGACTTAAATTCGAATTTACCGGATGTGTCGTCCTGTAGCAGAGACAAAGCCTAAAAATATGAAATTGAATAGTCACCGGGGAAACGGATTACGGTTTGTCGACGTCGTTGCATCCTTCGAAATCGTCAAAATGAAAGAAAAAGGAGTTTGTGAACATGACCTTCGTGGGTTTCTGTGGAAGACTGAGGAATCGCGTCGTTGGAACCTTCCTGTAACGCTCGATTGCTTAATGCACGGAAACGCCGCTTACGACTCGGTTTGCTTTAAAATCAGCAGCAGCACTACAGAAATGGAAACGAAAATCGCCCTCATCGACCGCTCTTCGCTTATGAGGTTTTCGGTATGAGCAGACAAACCGTATTTTGGCAACGCGAGGGTGAATGAATAACGAGAAGAAGTAGTCGAGCGCTGAGCAGCATCTGTCGGCCGTCGGCGTCACGGTCGATGACAGAGGAAACTACCGTGATCTACACACACGTAAGCGAAGAGTCACCTCTTCCTCTCAAATCGTTGTCGCACAATAGTTTCGTCTCCAAGTGGAACTCAGTACCCCAGTCGTTCATCGCTCTGTCGCAATTCGCTGTGCACGTGTGGGTATTGGCATGCGCTTTCAGAGGCGCGGCTTTATATGAAGGACAGCATAGCAAATATTGTTCTGCAACGACTACTCCGCGTGTTTCAGAATACAACTCGTTTGGAACCACAATTTGGAAAAGTTGGAATCGTTGGCATCGTAGTTCGTCGACTTTATGGCAACCGCACGCTTCCACGGTTATTGTAGGCTACGAGAATGGAAGGCGTCAAAGAAGATGGCGAAACACTTCAATGAAGAACTCAAGTGTCACTTCTATCTATGCGGTTTTATAAATAATTCTATAAACTCTGTGCAATTCAACGCATCTCCAACAAAAGCTTTTTCTTCCAAATCAGTGGGACTCCTAAAACGAAAGCTTTCATTCGCCATACTAAGAATGCCTGTTCTCACCATCATTTGCCGACCTTTCGTTTCAATTGGTAGAACTAATGATGCGACGACTCCAGCTACGGCAGTGATGCTGTAAATGACGATTGGTGCTATGAGACTGTGTCCTGCAGCGACTTGCGCCACGAAAGGCGTCACAATAGCACCCAGCCTCGCCATCGCACTCGAAGAACCGAGTCCTAACGCGCGGAGAGTTGTCGGATAAACCTGAAAGTCAGCGATTACGTTGGCAGCTGATGGCTTGCGACCTCTGGGGTGTAGACGTAGACACATTGGAACGCCCCAGAGATGAACGCTCTGGCGATAAAGATGAAGGCGGTGACCAAATGACGATCAATGCAGAAGACGAGAAGGAATGTAAAGACAGAGTAGATGGAGAATTCGAGCGCCATGGTTTTCTTTCGCCCGAGGTATTCGATTATGGTAGCTGTGATAATTAGTCCTACAACAAGAAAGTTCTCTGGGCACGTGACAGGGGCGCTCACCGGGGAATTCGGAAAGCGTTGTAGAGAGCAAGTCGAAGTAATCGGATTGGACGAGCGGACGACAATCAGTTACGGTAGTGTTCAGTGTTTCGTTCAGTGGATGACCCCCATGACACTCATCCGTTGATTGGAAGAGGACGGTAGTGAATAGAACGATACCGTAGTAGCAGAACGCATTGCACATCCTAAAAACGCGCAATAACACAACACAGAAGAGGATTAACGTCTGTGCAACGATCAGTTTTTTAATCCGCCATTACCCACCAGATGAACCACAGGAGTATCGTAGTTGAGCGGAGATTCGTGGCAAAGAGACTCGAGAAGCTGCCGCGACCCTGACACTGAATTTGAGGCAATCAAACAGAACATTTCTACTGTAACACACATTCTGAACGGCTTTGTCGACCAGCTGACCCTCTGGGAGAACCTTTCCGTTTTCACGTGCAACCTTCTGAAGCGTCTTCAGGGCCAAGTCCGTTCGGCCGGAAGCCATATAGTAGCGAGCGCTCTCCGGGAGCCACTGAAGGAGAACTCAATAGTAGCTGGAAGGGAAACACTCACAATGCAGGAAAAAGCGAAGAAAAGAAGAGGAAGAGCACTGAACACCAGGAGCCAACGCCATCCCCACGTTTCCATGATACAAAGTGCGAGAATCGCCTCAAACGCAGCTCCGACGGCCCAGAAGGATTCAATTAGCACTACACACTTTGCTCGCTGCGCCGATGGAAGAAATTCTGCGTACAGAGTTACTCTGAACGTATCGTCATTGCTCATGCACTCGTTTGCATCTCTTACGACTGCGGCACTCCGCCAATTCCGATTCCAGTCAGACCTCGGAGCACGAGCATCGTATTGAAGTTCGGAGCGATCGAACTCAGGGCGCCCATCGAGAAGGTCAACAGCGCGGAGAGCATCAGACCCTGCAAAGAAGCCGTCTTTCCTGCGCTGTGTGATGCAACTTACAGTCCGCCTTCCGAAAACGTCGCAAACTTTTCCCCAAACCGTTGACGAGAGCATCATTCCACTGAAGACTACGGTAGTGATCATCGCCTGCTCGAACGGCGAAATGTGCCATTCGCAGTTCAGCGCTGGGGAAATGATACTGAGAATCCTAAAAAAAATACGTGGATTGACACGAACATTCGCTGCGTTTACATCATTTCCATCGCGTCAGCCATCTGCAATCGGCAGAATTAGTATAAAATGCACTGAAATCAGCCTACCCATGCCATTCCGGTAAGAATTGAGAGTTTGACTTGGAATTTTCCGAATCCGAGGTACTCGACCGCGTCCTGAAAGAAAGCGTAAATTGGTGCGAACATTTGCTGCGCTCACATCCACCGTGTAGGTGTTCTGATCGTCAGAAAGCCTTTCGACACGCTGCTCAGTGCCGATTTCCACCTTTTCGTTGTCGAGGCCTTCATAGCGAATCGTGCTCTCGTTGTGGTCGGCTCCCGATCCGGTGGACGTATGCTTCAGCCTAGAAAGCATTCCTGAGTGTGCGAATCGAGTGCGAAAACAATCGGTGAGGCACTTTTTCCACAAATGGGCGGATTATTAATGCGTTTTCTTGTATCGGACTCAAAACAAACATGACACATCGACGAAAGGGACTCACTGTCGGAGAATACTCGCACCGGTGAGATTCGAGTAGGTGTCGGTGAGGTTAGACGCCTCAAGCACTTCGGTCAGAATCGCCTTATCCCCCATCCTCCGCGGCGGCTTCACTCAAGCGAACCTCAGTCGAGTCGATAACTCAAAGTGCACACACAAACACAATCGCATTCTTGTTTTCCGGTGTCGTCAGTCAAACGAAGCGCGCAGACCGCATACATGGCCCCTGGATCGATCCGAGGCTCCGATGCGCCGCCTCTGCCGGCAGCCAGCTGACATCGAATTGCTTTTCACAGAAGCGACTTTGCGAATGCAGGAAGTCTCAGATGGATTCGCATGAGTGATTCCCTACCGTACGCGATTGGATATTAGCCAATCGAAAATTTTGCACATTGAAGCCTCTCGCACGTATCGACGTCTCGATCGCCGATCGTCCAGCCGGCGAGATGCGATTATGCTAATTTAGTCACACGAGTCCGGACAAAGACTGTCGACGCTATTCAGTCTATATTTTCGCTATTCGTGCTCTTGTTTCGCTTCTGCGATTATTCGTTACCGAAATTCAGTTTACTATTTGGATTTTGTTTACTCTGCGAAATCTTTTTCGTCAATGAGCGGGTATAAATGGAATAATAACCGTGACATGTATTTTCAGGTTTTGAACAATGGACGAAACTCAGAGGCGGGTAAAGGAGGCGGTGGACAACATGATCGACGATGTCGACAAGAGCCATTTGCGCGATTTACAAAAGAACATGTTTATCTGTTCCGCCAAGTAAGTGACAAAGACTTAAAACAATTAACAAACTTACGATGAGGGCGGAATCCAAATTTCCGTTGTTTTCTGACGATCTGATGGGCTGGTGTTGACAGCACTCATTTTTGGATGTATTGTCGCTGTTTCAGAGTGAGTGATATATTATGACAGACAATCTACGAAAACCTGTCTGTTGTTAATTTTTAATCCCACATTTTGTACTGGATTGGGGTATATTTAATTGCTGTGTTTGTTACAGATGTTGTGAAGATAAAAAGAGCGGCCGTGAAATTGTGGAAAAGTGCGTCGATCTGTGCAATTCCGGTATGAAGAAAGCACAGTCGACTCTCGAACAAGAACTTGGCGCTTTACAGAATCAGTTGTCGCACTGTGCTATGAAGTGTTATGATGATTTGGCTCGAGAGCAAGGAGGGGATCCCAAGAAGTTCACCGATTCTCAGATGATGACATTTAATGACAAACTTAACAAGTGCGTAGCAGTTTGTGCCGATGATCATATCAAGTTACTGCCTCAAATCAAAGCTCGTTTCGGCTCACAGAAGTTTTGATGAATACCGTTCGTTCCTCATATTGACATTCTGCATTTTGTGGAGTTACGAGTGTTGTTATGTTTTAGAATTATAGCTGTTGAATTTATGTTTTGAATTGTGTAATCCTAAAGAAATACAATTTAACTGACTTTTTGTCGAATGCTCAGAGTGGTTTGTACCTTGCGGAATATTGATTTCTGAACATATCGAGCGGGTGTTTGCGAAACATGATGATTCATGCGATGCTTTGCTCTGCGATTATATTTTCAAATCTTTTATGCTTTCAGCTAGTAATGATACAATGAACGCCAGAGTGCTTGTGTCAGCTATAGTTTTCGTAGCGGCGGTGGCCGTGACCTCAAACGAGGACAACACCCGCGGCATGAATGGAAGGGTCTGCGCTTTCGGAGACATGAACAAGGACCGATTGACTGATATGATTGTACAGGTAGGAAAATTTTCGCAATCGAAATTGGATACACTTGGACTCTTCTAGGTGGATCAGTATTTGCGGATCAATATCCAAAACGACGATGGTCAGTTTTACGAATCGACGAAACTGCATCCAATCAGCGTCGGCTATGCGCCTGTGTCGTGTATTGTCGGCGACTTCAATGGCGATTCCATTCCCGACATCTTGGTGTCGAAGCAGAGTTCACAAACTGACGGCGCGTACGAAACTATAATCTATATTTTCAAGTACAATGCGTTTATGCCGTACAATACCAACGTTACGTATTATGATCAGCCTTCGGTAAGTTCATTCCTCATTCCATGTGATATCTATCATCACTAAATACTTTAGGTTGTGGATGTCAATGGTGATGGCATTTCTGATGTCATTGGATTTATTTGGTCCGATTCTGAAATCAAATTTCATTGTATTATGGGAATGAAACCATTGAATGAGTTCTCACAGGAAACAAATTGCACCGACTTCTTTCCTGGGATGCACGGAAAACCTATTCGTGGATTCCCTCCGTTCTTTGCTGATATTGATGGAGATTTGAGCTCCGAAATTGTGTTCGGCATGGAAGATGAAGATCATATAATTCGTCTGGATGCCTGGAAGCGGAAAGACGACTCAATGTGGAATTATGCAGATTCCATGATCAAAGATATCCCATCAAGTTCAAACTTCAAATACTTCGGTGCAGCTGTCGTTGGAGATGTCGACGGTGACGCATCGGTCGACATTGTTGTTCCTGTTTGTCGCGAAGAGAAGTGTATTCATGTGGACAATATGCTTATTTGGACGTGGTCCCATGGATGGAGTCCATTTGGCATTGATTTAAAGGCAAAAGCGCTTGCTTTTCCAAAATTGATAAATTTTAATTTAGGAATCTGATATTATTTCTGAAACAGGCTCGAAGGTCCTTTTCCGAATCGGTGACTTCACCCTCGATGGTTATCCTGATCTTATTGCGGCGGTACGAATGGCAAATGATAAAATTTATCCAATGATCCTTGAAAACGTTCCAGTTTCCGATCCCATCAATGTTACAAGGTAAGTGTTTCAAAATATTTTTATTACTAAAATTGATATTGTTCAGGAAATTTGAATTACGCTCTAGCCGCTTAGTAGAGCCAGCTGATATCGCATTGGGCGAAATAACAATGGTTTCCTTTTTTGATCTTCAGGAGGATGGAAGCCTCGACATTCTGGTCGAATACAAATACGATAGCCACTTGAAGCACGATTTTATCCGTTGCGAGGATAAGGGCGATACGACTTTTTTGAAAGTTCAAACATTCACTAAAGTATGCTCGAGAGAATGTCCTGGATCCGATAAGAAAGATCTAGGTTTGATAGTTTAACCAGAGTCACTTTTGTAATTGCTATTTTAGGTAGTGGAATTTCTTGGCATGGATCTTGTGCTAAGTTCGTTATGGCTGATTCATGGGGTGAAAGGAGGATGTCGTTGCAATGCCAGATGCCTCAAACTTCTCACCGTTCTCTAGCACCACCGTACATGCTCTTTGGACTTGGTCGTTCTCCAAATTTTGTTGATCAAATCCGAATAGGAAGTCCGCGTTGGCCAGAGTTGGGAAGACATGTTGTAGGTACAGAGCTGAAACAAGTGGTTCCGAATTCTCGTCTTATCGTTATACCCCCGGAGGGTCGAACGGACACTAACTGGCAATCTCGACTCTACGTGACTCCAAGCCAATTAATTATACAGTCTCTGGCTGTTTTGATTTCTGTCTGCATTCTGCTAATCCTTCTTGTCGGATACCTTCACTTCCGAGAAAGGAAAGAGGATCGAAAAGAACGTCAGATGCAATCCCACAGGTTCCATTTCGACGCTTTGTGAATACGTGTTTGAGTACGGTGCCGGTCCCCTTTGTAAGTAGATGTATTATACCGTATACCTTAGTCAATGATCTGATTTTTGATCTTGGGTTTAACTTGTGTTGTGTCAATACGGCAGGTCTATGCGATGAAGTATTGAGAATAAATATGTAAAGAGGAGAAAGAATAAACGAGGAATCTCCTTGGTATCTTTTTATACGATTTATTTCTATTTGCCGCTAGTGAAAGTTCCGGCAAACGGCGGTTCTGGGATTTTGCTGCATTATAAATTCCAGAATGCAAACAGTGCAATTAGGCGCTGACAGCGGTGCGCGACTGGAATTGAGGAAGGGTGGGCAAATAGAGGCGGTCGGCGCTCGATCTCCCGGCGTTGATTAGTCATTGAGAGGGTGCGGACACTCGAGAGGAAATAAAAGTGCGGATTAAGAATCATTTCGAGGAAGCGCGCGATATCACTCCGTCGTCGACCGGTTTCGCCTTCTTCCTCTCATGCTCCAAACGCGATTGCTTTTCGCGACCGGTGCGCACGACCGTTCCGTTCCCTAGCTGCGTCCGGGACTCTCGAATTCACGGATTCTCGGCGCTTCTCATTCAAAGAGAGTTGCTTTGGGGTGTTTGGACAGCGGCTCCGCTGTTTGTGCAACTGTTAATAAGGGAAGGTAGATCGCCGCGAGGCCCTTAGTTAACTGCGAGTGAGTCGAGCGAACGCGTATCGAATGTCCCCAGCCGTACACCGGAGAAGTCCTTCAGGGCACTCGGAAGGGTGCGCGGAGTCGTGGGCGCGTTTCTCCTCGCTTTCTTCTGCTTTACAAAACATTCGTCTTATCAGCGAGTGAGTAATCGGCGCGGAAACGGTAAACAAACAGATTCCTGAGTCCTAGAATGCCTTGCATTGATACATCGCGTCTGTGGCGATGTACTACGCCGACTTTGACAGCAACACATCATGGACCTCTGAGGTCTCGTCCCTTGCAGGTAAGAGGCTCCATTTCTAAGACTCCATTTCGTTTGGAGTTTTTTGAACCGCGCGCGCAAGGCGCGCCTCGACGGAGTTCTTTTTCTAGTTCGCTCTGAATCTGAACGTATCGTTTGGGGTGCAATTCCGTAAAACGACGATCCGAACCGGGATGCGTCGCTGTGTGGGACTCTCCCACAGAGTGGTAAATAACCATCGGCGGCGTCTCTTCGTCCTCGCTTTGTTAGCTCTTAGCTCCGCACCTCGGGGTTTCAGTCCGTCATCTCCGTGCTTACCTCGCGGGATTCCTCGTTCTCCGCTCGAAACGACCGATTTCAGAATCGATTCGTCGCTGCAAGATGGGATTGAGTGGAGGTGCGTGTTCCTGTTGCTCGAGGGTCGTTTTGACTGTCATGAACCTTCTGATGCTGGTAAGACTTTGACGACTCCGCTGCTGCTAAATTCCCGCTTTCAGCTCGCGGGACTGGCCCTGCTGGGCCTGACCATTGGGATTCGCGTTGACGACCGCTTCGAACAGGCCATTCGCCACAATCTGATGAACGAAACGATCGGAGAACTCTCTGACACGAAGGCGCATCTCCGCTTGGGAATCACCGTCGCCTTCTGGGTTCTCATTGGCTTCGGAATCGCCGCTGTCGTGCTGGGATTCATCGGATCATTCGGTGGATGCTTCAGAAGTCGTGCCCTGCTCGGTCTCTACCTTTCCGGGATGATCGTCATGATTCTCGTGGAGATTGCAGTTGGCATCTTCATGCTCGTTTACAGGTCGAAGGTACGTCGCCGCGGCGAATCTCCGCCACTAGAAAGCTCTCTTTAGATTGCCGACGAGGTGAAGCGCTACGTGTATGAGTCGTTCAAGTCGAACAGCGAGAGCGACGTCGCCGCCTTCAAGTTCAGAGTAAGTGAAACTGTGCGTTTGTGGCAAACCGCCTTCTTTCAGTACAACTGCTGTGGAGCCACAGGACTGAACACTCCGTTTCCCTCGTGCGAGCCTGGCTTGGTAAGTCTTCAATGCGCCTTCCTCTGTTCTACCGTATCCTTTCCAGCCGTCATGCACGTCCGCCGTGTGGGATCGTCTCGATTTCTCTCTCATGGTCGCCGGAATCGTCCTGATTGGGATCTGCGCGCTCCAAATTCTCACGCAGTTGTTCACAATTGCCCTTCTCGTCAAATCGCGTTATCGCCAGGAAGAGGAAGAGTGACACGCGGCCACTTACCTCCACCGTATCTGTATATTATATACTACGCCCACTGTGTATATACGACTGGTCCCAAACGGAAAGTGCAACAAGAGAGTTGTTTACTGTACAAATAATTTGTGGAAGACGAGGGAGTTGGAGATCGAAGTGGGTACTTACAGTATCCTACGGTTGAGCAGACGACTCTTGCCGTGTCGCTTGAGCGTGACCCGGAATGGATTGAATTGAGGCTTTGGAGACATATTTACAAAAATGGGTGACTACAGTATTCTAGCGCAGAGGGGTCAGGCGTAGGCTTTCGCCATGCGCCGACGCCGTTGGACGACTTTGAATTCGTGTTTCTCCTCGACGTAGTTCTTCGAAAAGTTCTCAACGATCATTGTGATCGGGAAGGCGAGAACGAGGACGCCTGAGATGCTCGCGCAGCTCGCGATCATCTTTCCGACTAAAACAAAAGGGTTACGGCAGCGCAGATGACGGCAAACTCACAGACTGTCGTCGGACAGTAATCACCGTATCCCACCGTAGTCATGGTCACCACGGCCCACCAACACGCGTCCGGAATCGACCTGAAACACTCGTCTCACGCATCGCCCGCTCGCCGTCGCCTACTTGAAGGTCGTGTTCGGTTCGTCCCTCTCGGCGAAGTAAATCAACGTCGCGAAGAAGATAATTGCGGTGAGCAGGAAGAGCGTCAGCATCGAGAGCTCGGGGAGACTGAACATCCGATAAAAGTAGACCGCTGAGAAGTGGTGCGACCCACCTGGTTCTGACGGTCATTCCGAAGGACTTCAGACCGCTCGAGTAGCGAGCGAGTTTGAATATCCGTGTGACTCGCATCACCCTCACCACGCGCATCACCATCGCGAGCGTCTTCACCTCGCCAATCGTGTTGACGCTCATTTCAGAACCTGAACACGACGTGCGGTTACTGTAAGTGGTTATCGGAACCGCTAGATAGCCTACTGGAGTCAACTAGTCACACAGAAATCGAGTTAAAGAGCGGAAGAGATCGAGCGAGTGTCGCAGCGCACACGAAGGAATCGAGAGAGAAAAGAACGCATGCGAGTGAGAAGGAAAGCGGACACACATTCAAATCTACCGTAACACGATTGCAGCTGAGACCGCCTACCTTGACCTGTTAAAATCTGCCCACCTAAACAAAACCGGAAATAAGCGTTTTCACACGGCGAAATGTGGCGAAGGAACGGCAGTGTGAGTTGGAATACGGTAACGAGCGGATAGGGGGTACGGAAGGGCGGTGACTGGGAATACTTACCGCCGTAGTTGAGTGCGAGTTCGAAGAAGAAAGGAACGATGGTGGAGACATCGATGACGTTGAGCGGCGTGCGCAGGAATTTCCACTTTTCGGCGCAGACCGCGAGTCGCAGCAAGTACTCGATAGTAAACCACACAATGCAGACCTGGAAGCGGCAGATACGGTAGGGGAACGAGCTTCCGCACTGACCATCTCAATGTAGTCAAAAATGGGGATCGGCTGCGTCTCGACAACGACCGTCGTCGAGTTGTGACGCGTGACGTTCGTCTGCTGTTGGAACTCGGGAAGACTCCCGACGATCATGCTGGTGACCGACATGAGAACAAAGCCGATCGAGACCATCGCGAAGACCTTTGCGGGAAACTCGACCCCGGATCTTCGGTGAACCGCCACATCTTCCTTCGCATTGCGCCGAAGCAGAGTCCGTCGAATTCGTCGCCTGAAGAGCACCGGTTACGGTATCGAGACTGACTGAGAGACCTACAGTAGGCCATCGAGCTGTAGACGCTTGACTTCCCATCCGTGAGTTCAAAGTCGTTTTCGGATTCCGGAGACATGCAGCAAGGCGCGAAGAAGTCTCTGCAATGGGCGAAAGTCGGCGCTGGGACGCGCAGCTATCGACTCACTTTCCGATCTTCCAGTAGGCCAACTCGAGCGTCAGACGCTCGCGGCAGATGTCGCCGGCGTTGTGGAAATGGCCGGTGGTGAGGAAGTCGTAGATCGGCTCGAAGACTCGTCCGGCACGCTCAAAGTAGTATTCTCCGGTGGCGTCGATGAATCCGTCGCAGAAGGCGGCGCGATCCGAGTGCGCCATCCGCGCGAATCTTCCGAGCACCGAGGTGGGGCAGCGGTACTGTAGGCGGGCGGGCGGGTAACTGACACGTTGGAAGCTCTGAGCTCACCTGAATCGTGGAGCATCGGACGCGGAAGCTCCTTCCTCCCACGTTCAGCAGAAGGTGTTTGTCGGGCGGTCGTCCGTTCAACGATGTGCTACAAAAGGAAATTGAGGCATCGGAGAGGATTCCCTCGTCAGAGGAGCGGCGGCGGCACCCCTTCCCGGCGCCGGGAGGCCATCCCAGGTCGTTGAACATCGTGGTTGCACCCTCAGTGACAAAAGTGACTCTTTCGCGCGCCGCACTCCCAAAACGGGGAGAAGGGGCGTCATCTGCAGAGCTCGGTCCCTAAGCGCGGCAACCATAGATTAGTAATTGTTTTCGCTCTTTAGGGCCGCCGTGTGTGGTCGCGAACTAAAGAACAAATCGAAAAGATGATCGGAAGTCATCGCCACGTGCCGCAGGCGGACTTCAATCATTCTGCTTCGGAGGATTTCAAATAAATCGTGTTTTTCAGGAGTTTGGACTCGAAAATACGAATCTCCCTAATCAGCTTTCCATTCGATTTGCTTCGCGACCTTGGAGAGCGACGAGCGACTTTGAGGATGTGAAGTGCGAACTACCCTTAGCCTCGCAAGCCACGCGTTTTAAAGTTCAGTCACTTGCGGGAGGCAGCGGATCATCTATCAACAACTCGTTCGTTCTCCTAACGAATCGCAGCGCGCATTAGTCACCAATTTCGCCGTAAACTGCGTCTCCATCGCCGAGGGTCTCCAGAGTGTCAGTTGTTCTCCGAATTGGGTTTTGTTTACAAAATCGAGTGTAAACACAGTTTCTCGAGAAGAGTCGCGATGATCGTTAGTCGGAAGAGGACGACAAAGCAAAAACAAGAATCTGTTAATTGTCGCAATCAGAAGCGAATCTGCGCGAACTGCAAGCAGAACGCGATCCCGATTCGAGATAAACCATCAAGATGAGCGTTTTCTGATTCGGATGGCTGGTTTTTGTCGCCATTTTGGACGAGGGAGATAATGGAAATTTGGAAGATGATGAATGCGAGTCCCTCTCGCGCAAGCGCCACTCCGAGAAGCTAGGAAGAGTTCAGAGATTCTCGGAGCGATAAGAGTCATGAGGTGTTTACAACGTGCGTGACCGAATACGCGAAACTCGGGGATTTTCCTCCTCTCGCACCTTTTTCTGGAATTCGCGGCAACTTCCGTCGCCTCAGTGCATTCCGTCCGCGCGACGATCCCCCATTGCAAACTCATTCATCAAATCACTTTCCGCGGCGCCTCTCGAAAGCGGCGCCGCGTTTTTGAGATCGACAATCAATCTTTCGCTTCTCAAACGAATTTTCATTAAATGCTCAAATCAGTCGTGCTGGAAAACTCATTTTCTGATTTCGGGCACGCGACAAGAGGCACTCGAATCTTCCTAGGCGTCTGTTTTCTGAAAAACACAACGCGGCCTCTAGAATTCTGTTCAGAAAACTCGCTCGGACTCGTTCTTCAGTCGCCTGTGGTGTAGGGAATCGGGAACTCACGTCGTGTCGGCGCCTCCGCTGTCGACGTCGATCGACGACCAGTCGAAGCCGTGCTTCCGTTCGATCTTCATTGAGGGGATCTTCCCGTTCATCACAGCGATCGTTTCTTTCTCTTCTCCCACTTCATCCTCGTTCGACAGAGCGACTCCCGTCTCGGAGTTCGACTGTCGGTGGCGAAGCAGCGCCGAAGGAGGATTCTGCGGAGCCACTTCGGAAGAAGCGCCAATGAAGTGCACTTCGGAATCGGAGCAACCTCTCGTCTTCGCCAGCGCCTTCAGAGTTTTCGAATCCACTCAGCGGTGATGGGTGATTCGTCCAGAGCAGCTGGTGGGAATCTGGGGACTTCCCCGCGACGTCTGAAAGCGCGAAAATTCAGATTTCGTTTGTAAAACGCAGGAACGAGGAGATCGACGCCTCGAATTCCCGAAAACAGATGCAATCATTGGGAAAACTTTGGCCAAAGACGTCGCGACGGACTAATTGTTTACCGCCAAAAGTGGATCGAGTTTTGGTTGTAGAAAGACTGGACTGGGAGATGTCGTTGTGGCGGCCGCTCGAGTGGAATGGTAATTAAAGAAAACGTTTCTGTAAATCGCAGAGATCGGCTTTGGAACATTTCTACCGCTTATCACTTATCAAAGAAGCGAAGCGCGCATGATGATCCTAATTGAAAGCGAGTGCTGTTTGGAGCCAAAAGCGATTACGCATTGCGCTCCTCGAGAGCGACCGACCGAAGCGTTCGCACTTACGTCTTCAAATAAATTTGATGCGCACGCCGAGAGAAACGCGTATTACGGTAACCGAGGCGCGACAATTTGCAGAAAAAGGGCGACGCGTCGTCTGCAGGAAATTCCATGGAGAAATCAAATGATTGGTTTTGTCTCCGGCAGCTGTCCTCGTCGGTAGCGTCATCGCTGTTCTATTGAAGAAGCGAGGGAATGCGGCGAGGTGGAGAGCGATCGCGAGGAATTCGACGAGAACGGTTTGATTGAATCGATCGCGGCGGATTGAGTTGACGGTTCCCGCTGATCTGTTTTCGATAAAAGTCAAGAGGAGAACCTCGCCTTCTCATGACGCGGCGATTCAGGGAAAAGATGAGGAAACTCGCGATATGCAGTGCGATCGGAAATTCGAAGGATTCGGAAATCTCAGGGCACGGGAAAATCCCCTAAATCACAAAGATCCCAGAGAAACTGGACGCGCGTTTCACCTTCCTCCGCATTTCCTCTCGCATCGTAAAATTAGAATTCTGCCGACATTTCGGATGCATAAAATTCCGTCAAAACATCATTTCCCTGGCAAACTTCCTTTTCCCTCCTCGTCAACTTCTTCAGCGCAGAAATTCATTCCGGAGGACACAAATATTCACTTGCCCTCCACCACAAAACTCAACCAAATGCGGTAAACTTCGCTGAAATCCAATTTTCGCGCCTATTCGAGCGAAAAGGGTTCTGATTTAACAACTCCAATCAGAGATCGAGCGACAGCCGCGCTTCGAATCGCAAACAGTGAAAACAACCAACGAAAACGTTTGTTTTCAGAGTCCTCGTCACAATTTTCAATGCGACTCTCGTGATTCCCAATACACTTACCGCCTTCTTCGAGGGCGCACGGTCTGCGGTCGATGAGGTAACTGTTGCGGATCCGCTTGACCATCCTGGGAATCTAAAACGCGAGAGATGAAGCGAGGATAGCGTGAGAGCGGCGCGAAAAACAGCGGAGGAGAATGTTTAATGTGATGTTTAACACGAATAATTGAGGATTGGATTCGCGGAACATTCAAAGGATAACGCTCATCTTTGTAATTGAGCGGAGAACGCTGAATTCACGTGAGGAGCGCAACAATAGCTGAAGAAGTAATTGGAAATCGCGTCGCCTTTAGGAGATGAATCTCCTTTCCTCTGCGCATCGAATCACAAAGGTAGATTTGCGCAGATCAAACAACGTTTACAAAAAAATTAAACGCATCTCCAGAGATTTCTTGATCTAAGCGGCACAACAGACGACAGGCGTCACCCTCAAAGCCACAAAGAGAGGCGCCGCCCGTTTTCAGCGCGTGCCCTCCCCCCGTCTTCCTCCGGAAACACGAATTCCGCCAGGAGACCTCGCAGCGCTAGGTTCTGTGAAGAACCTGGAAGCCTTCTTCGGACGAACAACTCGGTGAACGAGCACTGCAATCGGAAAAGAGACCGCGCGTGGATCTCTCAAAGAGCTCCGTTCTTACTTGCGGAACCAATAACGGAAGTGAGCGACAAAAGTTTCCTTTCAAATCCGGGCGGCGGCGATCTTCGCGTGCAGACCGCACGAACATCACTTCGCTGATAATCTTTGAACTCGAATTGCCACTCGAGGACACTCGTTAGGAAGTGGGTGGACGCGTCCCTTGAGGGTTTTTAGCCTTTTTTAGTACACGACGATTACGCAAAGCACGAAATATGTGAGCGCGCGCAAAACACGCAGAAGTGCGCGGTTTCAGGGGCGCACGTCTGCAACGACTCGTTTAATCGGAAACGATGAAGACTCAATCTAATAAGAAAGTGCGAAGGAGGCGCGTTCATTCAATCCGAGGTGACGGAATGTTCCCAGAGGATGAAGTTCGGAACACGCAAGTTCATTTCAGTGAAAGCACGCCTTAGCTGCTTCATTCGATTGTTTCTTTGACCTTTGAAGCAATCTCTCTGCTGAAAGAATACGGTACTGACACGCTGTGGACCGCTAAGCAGAATAAATTCTTGCTTATGTAATCAATCCTTGCCAGAAGCATCATACATTTTACGCGGGGTCTACGCGAATGGTCCTTGGAGAGTTGCGGTCGTCTCCGCGATCAAAACAAATTCGCTTCAGGTGAACGAATTCGAAGACGAGCGATGAGCATTTCACGGGCGACCGATGCGTCAATCATCTTCGCCGCGTTTTCGTCTCCAAAATTGCGAACAGAGCTGAAGAGCACTTTTGATCCGCTCAAAAAATTCTCTCAAATGCCAGCGGCTAAGGCTAGACGAGTGAGAAAGTAGCGAAAGACTGAGTAACTCAAAAAACTATATTTTCGCGATCAAATCGACAAAAGAAAAGAAGCATAAATCGCCGCCTTTCCACACTTTGTAGTGTGCGCCTCACGGCAGCTGTTTGCTATCAAACACCAACTTGTCTCCGTTACCTCAAACGCGGCCAACAGTTTCATGACGGATGTATTTATAGAGCCAAAATAACTGCTCATCAACGACGCTTTCAACGATAGTAAGACCCCAGAATATCCTAACTCCGGGAGTACTCCATTAGACGATGGAGCGGCATTCAAATGAAAGTCTCGAATTCTGATGCTTCCGCCACCGAGATCCGTTAATCGCGCGAGTCGAATGTCTTCGGACATTACGAGGAAATGGAAGTGCCGAGGGGGTGCGAAGAGTCCTTTTTGGGGTTCTCGGCGCGAAAACAAACAAACCCGCGACATGCAATATACAAATGCCATTGACGGGGACGTCCCATTCGCGTTTCCAATCAGAGATCACGTTTGCATTGACCATTGCCACAACTTGCACTTGCTTCAACCTCCTAAAATCTTCGCTTTCAAGTGCTTTTCGGAAGAGTCAAACAATTTACATAACGCGAACGCTCCCATCTTGCCAAAGGCAAGTGGTTAGTCAACACCCACATGACATCGTTAATTGCAGCCGCGTGAGGCGGCGACATTCATACATTTCTGAATATCTCGTTTCTGGCCGCAAAGGATCACTACCATTACTGACGTATTGCTCGGAGGCCTCAGCGAGGAAGGAAAATTACGTATTTCAAAATGCTCCATAAATCAGGCTGCTTTATCGGATGACGGAATTATACAATATCATCAACTGCAGAATCACGGTTCTCTTGCTCCTTCTCATGCTCCTTCTCGAGCTCCTTCTCGATCTCCTTCTCGAGCTCCTTCTGGTGCTCCTTAGCACGCTCTGCAATGCGATCACCGACATTTTTGAGATCCATCAGACGCTGCTCATATTGAGCAAGTGGGGCGTCTTCGCCTTCGTCATACAGCCATTCTTCTGTAGCCGTAAGAGCCGCGGTAAAATCATCCAACTCCTGCGGTTGCACGAAGTCCTTGTAAAATCCGGAGAGCTTATCTCTCATATCGTAAACATACTCCTCTACGGCGTTCTTGGCATCGTCCTTCCGCTTTTCTGCCAAGTCCACAGATTGCATATCTCGCTGAAACAAAACTGAGTTCAATTATAGATTCGAATAATTTACCTCAAGTTGTGCTAACTGGGTGACATCAAACGAAACTGCGGTAACTTCCTCAATTGGAAGGTCAGTCGATATAACCTTGGTCTTTGGTTTAGGTTCTTCTTCGGTTTCCATTGACTCTTCTGGAACATCAGCACCAGTTTGCTCTGCTTCAACAGGAGCTTCCGGTTTCTAAATAAAAATTACATTTCAACTTAAGCGTAAATTCCTAACCTGTTCTTCAGCAGGAACAACAACAAGATCGTATTGAGTTGCGTTGCAAATCGAAAACAATCCGTTCGGATTGACGCGAACCTTGACTTTAACCTTACGATTTTCATTGTCTGTGGCAGTGATATTGGTGACTTTCCATGTGCCGATATGCTGGACGGTGTGTGGCAAAACAGCCATATTGATGTACTCCGCGTCAAGTTGGAACAGCTCCTTACGGTAAAAAGTTATCACCTTGGAGTATGGGAATTCATCTCCTTTAGAGAACACTGTGTTCGTTCCTTGGCTAGAATAACATTCAAATCAGTAAAATCGATAACAAAAAAGCTTACCCATTGTCCCAAGATAATTTGATATCGTATGGCTGGTTATCTTTTACGCTGAATTCTCTAACACGGAACGTGGGAGAAAGAATAGCACACTGAAGAGCAGCTCCTCGTGCAACGGCTTCGTCTTGATTCATAGTGGTCTTCGCGTCCTTACCAAAGATTTCATGGACTATGGTACGAATCATTGGGATTCGAGACGATCCACCAATAATTTCAATTTCAGCTATCTCTTCTGGCTTACGTTCAGTCTCTTGTAGAAGACGTGTCACAAGAGCGCGCACTTTATCAAATAGTGGCGTCGCCATTTCTTCGAAGTCAGCTCTACAATCACATCTTCGTAAAAAAGAAAATGTTAGAAATCACCCACCTCTGTAACTTTCCAGAGACATCCTTGTCTTCCATAAAGCACTCGATATTTAGTGGAATTGGAGTACTGTTTGCAGACATCTGCTTCTTTAGACGTTCGCTCTCATCAAGTAGACGGAGCCACGCTCGTGGATTTTTGCTGGCGTCGATCTTGTACTTTTCCAAGAAAGTCTCCCGGAAGTAGTTGCGGATCAGCGCATCAAAGTGAAGACCGCCAACACTCAAGTCATAAGCGGAACCAAGCATCTGAAAGTAAATTTCTTGAATCAATTCGAAAATAATAGCACATACAGCAAGTTTCCCCTTGTTGAAGGCCACCAAAGACGCTTGAGTAGCGGCATGACCAACATCGATGAAGATGACTAATTTTGACGGATCGTTCTCTTCCGGTAAATCTTGCTTGTAGATACCGTAGGCAAGAGCGATTGCGGTGTTTTCGTTAACAATACGAAGACAATTTAGTTCGGCCATTGAAGCGGCAGCTAGTAGTGAACGGCGCTGGACATCAGTGAAGTAAGAAGGAATTGAGATGACGCAGTCAGAGACTTTCTTCATATCCGGAACAGTGTGTTCAGTAGTTTGCTTCAACTTCACAAAAAGTGCAGCGACGACTTGTTCCGGAGCGAGGGTACGCGCGTCACCCAAATAGTTGACCTTCAGACCAATATTGTCATTCGGGAGCTGCACCATTTCACACGGGATGTATGGGCGCATAGCCTGTGTGATAGGATCACTAAACTTGCGACCAACAAGTTGCTTGAAGTTGATCACCGTGCTCTTGAAGTTGGTGTTCACCTTTTGCCGGGCGGATACTCCCATTGCACGGTTCTTGGGACCATAAGCAACGCATGCCCTAAATTTGATGTATTGTTGCACACCCTCAACATTATACTTACGGTGTAGCATGAAGAGAGTAGTCATTCGTGATCACTTCGATGCCGCCTTGCTTGGCGACTGCGATGTAGCAGTTCAGATTGCCGAAGTCAAAACCAACGACAGACATAATTTCAGCTGAAAAAGTGCGAAAACGTCAACATCATCAACACAATGGACTGCTAGTTGGGAACCGCGGAAAAAAAGCAATCAAGTTGCATCAAGACAATCGCAGAGATACGAAATGAGAGCGACACACCACGAAAGCAAACTAAAAGAAGAAGCGAGAGAAGCCCATGAACGCAGAACAATTGGAACCTATATTCGCTCGCGACAAATCGAGAATTTTCTCGAACACAAAAGATACTGTATACGGTAGATCCGCGTTTCGTAAAGAGGACGTTCGCTACGAGACCGATACAAAATGTCAAAAAAAAAATTCAAAATGAACTTTCGACGGATTTTCGACGACGGACTGCGGCTGAAATATGTTAGCATAACGGATATTGCAATGATCCGTTTCTGCATAAACCGGAAGAACAGTGGAAAAGCGAATAGCAAAAGACAGAACGGCACCCACTCGTATCACTTGTTGCAGATTTACTTATTAGATTTTTTTTATTTGTTAGGGATTCCGAGATGAGGACCGCGCCACTCAACAGCCTACAAACAAGGCGGTACTCTCGTTGATAGGTCATAAGTCGGCCAGCAATCTTCTCAAGCGAATCACATTGAGACCCATCACAGCACCTACTGGCTAACAATATGTGGTTCTTTCAGGTGACTCTGATAGTAATCAGAAGTGATTTGCATCAAGAATGCCAAGAATTATTTAGTTCTGCTTGGGCCAATTGGATTGTCAATAAGCCGGAATAAGCACTGGAAACGTTGAGGCTGGCGGCAGTAGCGGGGGCTGCCGAATCTACGACTTTTCCTTTTCTTTGCAAGACACGAGATTCGAAAATTTGCTGACGAGTTTTGCAGCTTTCAGAGTCTACGCACAATCATTGTTTGTTTCGTGATCTCACTAAAAGTTCAGAGTGATCAGGCTCAACGTTTTAGATCATACTATTATATGATTGGCTTCTTATGAGTTGTTGGAAAAATTAGATTATTTTCGAGCGCGAGCCGCGATTAATTTGTACAACTGACGCTACAATTGCATTGCTTTAATGTTGTGCCCTCGCATCGATTTTTTTCCCATTTAATCGCAGTTTTGGGGGACTGGAAGGTATTGTATTCTTTCCCAATTCTAGCAGAACCATGGTCGAGAAAATGGAGATCGACGAACCTGTAAAGGCAACTGAAGAGAAAGCTCCAGGACATTTGGAACAAACCATTACTTTTGAAAGTAGGTGCTTTTTCTGTGTTTCTTATGCATAATGTTATTTCAGATCTTCGTGACTGGTGTTCACAGCTGGAAAAAGGGGAATCGCACCTCGGCCGTGTTCTTCAATTTCTGGGGAAAACCCGGGCGAATCTGAACAGTGACCTTTTGTCCAAGCTGGTAACTAATTATTTTGCTGTAATTCCAACTCAGCGTGATGTGCTTATTCAATGGGTTCCGGCTTCATCCGTGTCAAAGTAGGTTTTAATATTTTGTTTGGTTTGACAATTGGAGTCAACATCACTTTAGAACTGTTGATGAGCCGTTTGAATCGATGGAAGTTGACGTTCCTACTCCTGCTCGTAAGATCAGTAGTAAGCCAGTGGTGGCTAAATCAGCAAAGCGTACTCAGTTGCCTCTGACAACTGCTCCTGTGCCTGAAGTGGAGCTTTACATTCACTTGTTGGTTTTGATCTACCTTGTCGATGGAAAGAAATACACCGATGCTGAGAAGTGCGCTCGAATGTTGATCGAGCGCGTTGATTATCACGACAAGCGCACTTTGGATCCGATCGCAGCTAAGGGTTATTTCTACTACTCCCTTTGCTTCGAAAGAACAAACCGATTCAATGAGCTCCGTGCTTATCTTAGCGGACGACTTCGCTCTGCAACTCTGCGGCGTTTGAGCTCGTCGCAAGCTGTTTTAATCGTTTGTCTGCTTCGTTGCTATCTTCTTGGAAAACATTACCCTGCGGCAGCCAAATTAGTTACGAAAGTAACTTTCCCGGAAGGTGCCAGCAACAATGAGCTTGCCAGATACTTTTACTACCAAGGACGTATTAAAGCCATGCAGCTGGATTACACCGCTGCAGCAGGATACTTTATGCAAGCATTGCGAAAAGCACCACAAGATGCTGCAATTGGATTCAAACAGAATGTTCAAAAGTGGATTGTAGTCATCAGTCTTCTTCAGGGCGAAATTCCGGAACGTTCTATCTTCCGTGTTCCAATTTACCGTAAGCCCCTGTTGCCGTATTTGGAATTAACTCAAGGTAATTAGTCGGTATAAATCAAAATATACATAGGAATTTTTTAGCTGTTCGTCTTGGTGATCTCGGAATGTTTGAACAAGTACTTGGAAAGCATGGATCGAATGCTTTCAAGCACGATGAAACATTGACTCTCATCGTCCGCCTGCGTCAGAACGTCATTCGTACAGCTGTTCGACAGATTTCTTTGGCCTATACACGTATATCAATCAAAGATATTTGTAAGAAGCTGCAATTGTCCTCTGATGTCGAAGCTGAGTACATGGTTGCGAAGGCTATTAAGGATGGTACTATTGATGCTAGCATAACGTCAGATGCTAATGTCAGTGACCGTTACATGCAATCCAATGAAACTGAAGACGTATACCGCACCCTTGAACCTCAGATGCACTACGATTCGCGAATCAAGTATTGCCTTGAGTTGCACAATCAAGCTGTTAAGGCTTTACGCTTTCCTCCAAACAACTATGCTAAGAACGTTGAATCGATTGAACAACAACGTGAGCGAGAACAACAGGTAGGACATAAAAAAAACACAGCGGAATTAATAATATGATTTAGGAACTGGAGTTTGCGAAGGAAATGGCTGATGAGGACGACGATGACTTCTAAATTTGCATTGAAGAAGGCTCACCGGTGAAGAATTAATTTATGGTTTCATGTACTATTGGATCGTGATAAATAATGAACGTGTATATATATTAGCTTTTAATTTTTGCGGACATCTGTTAGAAAGCGGTGAAATTACTTCAGTATTCATCATTAGTTCTTTTCGTTCTGAAACAGGTGACATTTTCAGATGTATCAACGTTGGGCTTTGATTGTGCGTGAATTTGGGGAATTGCTCGCTCGATTGTCTTCCGGTCCTCCCCCAGCCTTTGCGGTTGTAGCTCTTTCACCTGGCCCATCTAATTCGTCTTCACCAGCAAACTATGACTTGAAACAACTTGTAATTGATATGAGAACTCTTCTGGGAGTTCCAAAATACAGAACTTCTAAACGTAGTGACAGTTTCGGTTGTATCTATTCGTCGTGATTTTTTCAGCAAAAAAGCAAACTCGCAAATTTTCGTACACTCGGCTTTACGAACCTACTAAGAATTTGGTCACTTGCCAGAGTTGCGGTTTTTTCCATGAAGTGCATACTATCTGCGGTCATTGTTACGAAAAAGTCCGTGAAGCAACGAATGAAATCAAAAAGAAAATAATGGAATACAATCCTTATGTTGGTGAACGACAAGACAAGGAGGTAATTTGTTTGCAGACCTATTTAGGAAATAATTTGGGTTGTAAACATAATTTCATTTCCACTGAGCAGTCTTTACACGTTCTTCTTTTAGGTATTTGTCAAATACAACGATGATGACGCCACGGAAGGTGTGGCCAACGGAAAGCGGGTTATCGAACTGGACAAGCCACGTCCTTCCTGGTTCAAGCCTACATTCTTCAAAAGATCATGAGGACTGGACACAATCATTAGGCCCATGAATGACGCTTGTTGTAGTTGTTTTGTTGTTTCGAATAACGTTGACTCGATACGAAGGTCATTATTTTCTGCTCGTTTCTTTGTGTTGGGCGGGAATACGACAAACGTCTATGAGTGCAATCATTGTCAGTCTTATCAGTGTTGCATGTCTACATGAGTGATCAGTCGCTCAATTCGTATCCGCGTTACAAGTGCGATCAGTCGCTCAATTCGTATCCGCGTTACAAGTGCGATCAGTCGTATTTCCAGTCAAATTCATCTTGAATGCCTTATCGAAGATCTCGAAGGACGGGGAGAGCTCCCCAGAGAGCGCGGCATGAATCTATTGGCGTATGTGTACCTTTCTTCGTGTGATTAATTGTTTGCGTCGTCGGTGACTCATCTCATCCGTCGTCGTGCAAGTGTCCATCAGCATCACCTTTCTTTCGCGCACTGGTCGCACAAAAACCAATTATCCTTCGTCCGCCCAGCGCAAGTGCGAGCGCCATCGATTGCGTATGTAGCGGTGTCGCGTCGCTTTTTTTCTTACAACTTCACTGAATGCATAGGCGCGACTCACCATCGAACTTAAGTGACCACGAAGCATTTTAGCACGTTCACGGATACCGAACGGTCCCGAGTCGGCAGAGAATGGCGGGTCAAGTGAACCTGAAGATGTCTCCGATGGACTCCATGCAGTGCGAATCTCCCGGAGAGTGCAGTTCGTGGAAGGAACTCTTCCAGATGGTTTTGTTTTCCGTTGGAATTTTGCGTAATCGCGTGAACCATTTAGTTTGACTATGACAACGACGGACTGATTCCGACGACCGAACTGAAGCGAAGCGTACGAGAATCCATGCGGACCTTCGGACTTGAAAAAGCAGAAGCTGACTATCTTTTACAAAATGTGGACCGGAACAAGGATCACCTGGTTGATTTCAGCGAATTTTGTTTCATGGTAATTCCTGGGTGTATGTCTTGATTCTTACAGCAAAGCGATTCAGATGGCGAAAGCGAAAAAGATGCGAATGCGTCACGTTCTCTTCAGAGCTGCGCAACTCGTTGTTCCTAAGAATCAACGTACGTCGAAGTTCAGCTATCTTCTACAGTACCGCTGCTGTCCACCACCTTTCATCATGGTTCTGGCAACGGTCGCACAAGTGGCCATTTACTTCTACTACGTCTTCACCTCTCCACAAATCCGAAGCGACCCACAGAATGCGAACTCTTCCTCCTCTTACGATTGGAGCGTTGTTCCTGTACATTCCGATCTGATTTATGCGCCAATCACCAGGCGCCATTGGTGGGAGCTGTGGCGCTTCATTAGCTACATGTTCGTCCACGTCGGTTACGCTCATTTAATAACGAATAGCATCGTTCAACTATTCCTCGGGGTGCCTCTGGAACTCGTGCATCATTGGCGAATCGGCGTCGTTTACTTCGCAAGTGGAATCTTCGGTTGCATGCTGATGGCCGTGACATCGCCGTACACTTATGTGGCTGGAGCCTCCGGTGGAGTTTACGGACTACTTGCTGCCCATGTCTCGGACTTGGTGATGAATTGGTCGGAAATGGAATTTCGGTGGGTCCGCGCTGGAGTTCTTTTCGTCCTCATCACGGCGGACACCTCGCTTCAAGTCTACCAGAGCTTAATGATCAACGAGATTAAGGTGACGTTTGTTGTTCCATTGAACTTTATATTAACATGACATTTTTAGACTGCTTATCTCGCGCATTTGGGTGGAGCGATCGCCGGCTTTCTTCTAGGCATCGTTGTACTTCGAAACCTCCGGCTGAAGAGTTGGGAACGGATTGTATGGTGGGTCGCTCTAATGCTCTTCCTGCTTCTGACCTTTCTACTCATCATGCTCATGATCGTAGCCAACTAATATTGCTCCTAACGATACTCAACTCACCATATCTGTGATTTTGTATACGGTATTGTCATATTTGCAAAGCTGTCAGTGTCTGATTTAATAAAATAACGTCAAGGTAGTTTCATCGTTTAATTTAAATTAGGATAGGTTATCTTCAAATTGTGAATTTTATTGGCATCCGACACGGTCACGAGGAATCAGTCTGAGTTCACTGCCTAAAAACTACGCTTTAAACAACAAAATAATGCACAGAAAAAATTTACCATGTTTCATGAATATGGCGCCCGCAGATTGTGCTGGGTTGATCCCGACACCGTCATTAGTGATGATCGCGCTGGTGGCTGGAGGAACTTTGAATTCCTCAGCCGCATACTTCAAAACTGCCGTAAACGGTGTGGAGTCCGGAACACTCAACCTGAACTCAAAGTTGAGTGAGAAAAAGACAAAACGAGACCTCACACTTTATAAGGAAGTTTCGGGTCACTCGTAAGAGTGATTTTGAATGTCACTTTCGTCGCAGCGCCACTCATTGTGGAAATACCTAGATCAGCTCAGAACACTATAAATTGTCAACTGTCGCACCCGTATCCCGCCTTCAGCCTTCTCGCTCAGAACACGAAAACAATCGTTACCGTAATAGGAGATGCACCCAAAAACCCGAATATTACCGACAGCCAGATTTCGAGAGTTCGCGAACGAAGCACCAACGACGACACGAAGAATGAACGACCACACACGCATCAGAAATTGATCACACGCGTTCCAACTTGTCAATGCTACCGCATTCAAAATCATTCATGGAAATCGTGACAGAAGCCAAACATATCGAACTGTCTCTTGATAGGTTGCATTTCGTCTCCTCTGTCGCTTCCAGATGACGCGGCGCAGAGATACGAAAACACAACGCTAAATACATGAACTCGGATCGTCAGCGCGAAACGACACGGAAACAAACCGTTCAGCTGTGTACAATCTTTAAATTGCGTCTCTGTTTCAACCCGCGGTGCGTCATCAATACACTCCCTCTATCGCCCGGCCAATGATCGCGTAATCGGTGAATTTGTTTACCGCGTTTTCCTTTCGCAACGAGTTTTCGATTCACCGGGTAATGTGATTCTCCAGATTTGAGGACTACTTTTATCGGACCTTCTGTCTCTTCTTGTGCCACTTTCTGTTTGAGGATGCCTTCCTCCGCGGAGGCAATCCATCCGGTGTCGCGGGTAATTCACGTGAACTGTGTACATCAAACGGAGAAATTCAGCACTAACGAAATTAGGTAAGAGGATCCGTTCTGTTCTCTAGGACATTCGCTTTTCAGTACTTGTAAATACAGCGTTCTGTCATTCTTCCCGCGTTTTCTCCTAGAACAGTTTAGGCGTTATAACAATATATTTTTCCTGATTATCGCCTTGCTACAGGTAATTGGAGTTCCCAGTTTGCTTCTATATACCTGCCTCCGACTTTAGCAAATTCCTGATGTGAGCCCAACGGGTAGATATACGACAGCAGTACCATTCCTTATAATCTTATCTATATCCGCGCTTAAGGAAATATTCGAAGATCTGGTTTGTTTTCTACGTTGTATTCAATTCTATTGAGTTGCTTTAGAAAAGACGTCGCATGGACTTGACAGTCAATAGTTACCCTACACAAGTTTTGAAAAACGGACAGTGGCTGGAGTCTAAGTGGAAAGACGTAGGTTTGCGTATTGTTTTGCTCATTTGACTTTTCATTTAGGTTTCTGTTGGAGAAATAGTCAAAGTGGAGGATGGGCAGCTTTTTCCGGCTGATCTTATACTTGTGTCTTCTAGTGAACCTCAAGGAATGGCTTACATAGAAACATCAAATTTGGATGGCGAAACGAATTTAAAGATCCGACAGGGGTTAGAATGCACATCACACTTGGTTCGTGGCGACCTTATCTCAAAATTCACGGGAGAAATTGAATGTGAACCGCCTTCTCGACATGTTTCGGAATATACCGGCATATTTAAAGTTGATCATGTTCAGAGGCCATTGGGTAAGGGCTTCTTTAATAATATTGACTGTAGAACTAATTGTAGGCCCCAATCAGCTGCTTTTGCGTGGCGCACGATTGAAGAATACTCATTGGATATTTGGAGTTGTCGTATATACGGGACATGATGCGAAACTGTTGATGAATTCAAAGGCTGCTCCACTGAAACGGTAAATAACCATATGAAATGTGTTTTAATCTATTTTCAAGGTCAAATGTTGATACGATGACCAATTATCGAATCCTCTTTTTGTTCTTCACTTTGGTGTTCTTGGCTGTCACCAGTGCGATTGGAGCGTATTTCTACGATTCACAGTATTTTCCCAAGGCGTTCTATTTAAATTCAGTAGATACTCCACACTTTGCTTGGAATGTCCTAACCTTTTTCATTCTGTACAATAATCTGATCCCTATTTCGCTTCAAGTAACCCTAGAATTGGTTCGTTTTTTTCAAGCGTCGTATATCAACTGCGTAAGAATCTTGTTTTGAAACAATTGCCTAATTATTACAATTCAGGATGTTGAGATGTATCACGAACCGACTGACACTCCAGCGTGCGCGCGCACTTCGAATCTGAATGAAGAGCTTGGCCAGGTTTGAAGAGCTTGCATTTATTGCTGGTAGTTTGAGTTTAGGTTAAATTTGTAATGAGCGATAAGACCGGAACGTTAACAAGAAATGTGATGAAGTTCAAACGATGTACAGTCGGGGGTGTAAACTACGGCAATGACCACAGCGAAGCATTCAACGATTTATCGTTGATTGACGATCTGACTAATCAGAACGTAATCATTAAGCAAATTTGTTTCCAGAGTGGTCAGTCAATGTATTTTAGGCTAACGCTGAATATATTCGTGAATTTTTGACTATTATGGCAGTGTGTCACACAATCGTTCCTGAATTGGATGAGAATGGAACAATCCAGTACCAGGGCTCTTCTCCGGATGAAGGCGCGTTGGTTCGCGGTGCAGCAAGTATGCAATTCGTCTTCCATACTAGGAAGCCTCAATCAGTTGTCATCAAAGCAGTAATTGGTTTTCGGTGGAACATATCCTGTAACTTTTATTTCAGTTGAACGAGGATGTCACTTACACAATTCTCAACGTTCTGGAATTTACAAGTGATCGTAAGCGAATGGGTGTTATTGTGAAAACTTCCGATGACAAACTGAAGCTGTATATCAAGGGAGCAGACAATGTAATCATGGAACGTCTCTCACTGGGCCAAGAAGAACACGTTGAAAAAGTACGTGATCATTTGCTGGAATACGCATCTCAGGGATATCGTACACTCTGTTTTGCATCCGCCGATATTGACCCTGTGTTTTACGCGAAATGGTCCGCGGATTTCCACGCTGCTTCAATTGCAATCGAACGTCGAGAAGAACTTTTGGCTACCACAGCAGAGCACATCGAACAAAATTTGAAGATTATTGGTGCGACAGCAATAGAGGATAAGTTGCAGGAACACGTTCCTGTTACCATACGGGCTTTAATGGCAGCTGATATACGAGTTTGGATGCTTACTGGAGATAAGCGCGAAACGGCGATCAACATCGCTCAATCCAGCGCCCTGTGTACTTCAAACACAAATCTTATGATTCTTGACAAACGATCATATGACGAAACCTACGAAAAGTTGGTGACGTTTAATGAAAAAGCACGGAGGTTTATTGAAACCGACCGAGAGTTCGCCTTGGTTCTGGACGGTGGCAGCCTGCATCATGCTCTTACAGGAGAATCTCGAGCTCTATTTGCCCAGCTGGCTATGATATGTCGGGCTGTTGTTTGTTGTCGAATGACGCCTATGCAAAAGGCCGAAGTTGTAGAACTAGTTAGAAGTTTGGGAGACCATGTTGTTATGGCTGTCGGCGATGGAGCAAATGATGTCGCAATGATTCAAGCGGCCAATGTGGGAATTGGTATTTCGGGTGAAGAAGGACTCCGAGCCGCATCAGCAAGTGATTACTCTATTGCTCAGTTTCACTATCTTCGGAGACTTCTTCTTGTCCATGGCGCTTGGAATTTCGATCGTAGCGTTAAAGTCATTCTCTATAGTTTTTACAAAAACATCTGCCTGTACATAATCGAACTCTGGTTCGCTTTCTTCTCGGCTTTTTCCGGACAAACCATTTTTGAAAGGTTTGTAACTTCAGATTTGCTGTGTACTCGGTTTTTTTTTCAGGTGGACAATTTCCATGTTCAATGTGATTTTCACGGTTTGGCCACCAGTCATTCTCGGTCTTTTCGATCGACCCGTTTCCGAGCAGCAAATGTTGCGATATCCAGCACTATATTGTAGCTTCCAAAGAAGAGCATTTTCGATGAAACAGTTCTCACTTTGGATAGGAATGGCACTATGGCATTCGCTACTATTGTTCTTTTTATCGTATGGCTATCTCTATGATGGTGTTGCTTGGAGTAATGGCAGGACAGGCGGATGGATGATGCTTGGAAACACTGCGTATACAGTAAGATAGATCGTTCATTTTGTTAGTGACTTTATTTAATTTTCAGATGGTTGTTACCACTGTTTGTTTGAAGGCTTTGTTAGAATGCGATTCGTGGACCTGGGTAATTGTTTTCTTTTCCATTGGATCCTTTGTTTTGTGGTTTGTAATGTTCGGGATATATTCTGTGGTGAGTGACACTGCAAATCTCTTTGCTATGTATTTTTTTGTAAATGTAGATTTGGCCGATTCTTCCTTTCGGGGCCGACGTGTCAGGAATGTCTCAAATAATGATGAGTAGTTGGTCATTCTGGCTCGCTTTTCTGCTCATTCCTACAACAACGCTGATTACGGATGTTGTACTGAAAGGTAAAGGGGCGACGCAACCATCTGACTAATTATGACTGAACAGCTGTTCAAACGACGGTTACGCCCTCTCCGAGAGACCTTGCTTGTATTTCCGAACGAAACTCAAAAAAAGCCAGCGGGTATTTTCCTCAATCTTCCCGGTAAGTTTAATTTGCATGGTGTACTTTTGTAATGCTTTCCTGAACACGCTGGTTGCTGCAAAAAGTGACGAAGTTTTGCAATTTTTTTGCTTCACCTTCTTGCAGAACTCTCCATTTTTTTCCTATCGTGATTAGTGTTTTTACGGCTTGCGTTCGTTTTCAGTGTTGCATACACCACTAATCTTCCCTCAAGTCAAGTGCGTCCTAGAGCAGTTTCGGAATTAAGCGAGACGCACGCCCTCAATGGTACTGGACCTGATGGAGTTGAAAGAGGGCCTTACGGATCTACCGAAATGATCCAGCTAGGTTCAACGCCATGCAACGTTAACGCTGCTTACTACAACACTGCCATTTCAACTTCAAGCCTTGTGGATTCTTCGAACATAGAATCATCTCCAGAAGAGACCCAAAGGTGTCTTATAATTTGTATCTCTATGTTTTCTTTCCTTTGGTTTCAATATTTTTGAATCGGTCTGCACGCTATCTTGTGATGCGCATGAGACGACAGCCGAGAACCTGACCAACCTAAAGCTTGCATCCCTGCACTTTTAGACCATGTAGTAACTAATTTCAGTGGTTCAATGGAAAGGGCCCGCCTCCTCCGTGCGCGTCAGCTTCAAAGCGAGTCTTCTTCGATTGCCTTGGAGGACCAAGCTTTGCACGGCTACGCGTTCAGTCAAGAGGAAGGCGGCATAGTCGGACAAACAGAACTGATTCGAAATTCCGATTCGACTCAAAAGAAACCACAGGGTCTATAAAGCTGAATTAACTAGTCCGAGACTACGTTGTCATTGCCTTTGATTGCCTTTGAAACCATGGGTACTACTTTTTTAATCGTTAAGTGGAAAGTTTATTTTGTTAATAAGTTGTGATGTAAATATTATTTAAATAAACATTATAAGCAGCCCGTTGACCTTTTTTTATCAATCTGCTTACGGTGGTTTCATTATTTTGTATTTTGTTTCTTTGTCGTAAATGCCGGGTATGCCAACCACGCCACCAAAACTGAAACTAATAGCGGAGAGAGCTAGTTCCGAAAAACGTCTTTAAATGTGTGTAGTAGTGGCCGACAATGGTGATCAAATGTCAAGAAATTGTTTGTAGTTGCATTCCTTGGTGATAGAGTAACCTGTGATCAGTGGCATTTAATCTGTCGTGTGTGAGCGAAACATTAATATGCTTTTTTCTGCTTGTACCTTGGAAATGTCGTTCATTCGTATCGTCTAGCGTGACCTCTGTCGCCATCACAAATTCTCTTCTGATTTTGTTCTTGGGCCGCGTATGCGATCGATCGATTTCTGTGCAAACCTCGACATTGTGCACACTCCCTTAAATTTTGTGTTGGATGTTGCATTTCAGTTTTGTTTTGTTTTTACGCGTTGTCGTTATAAGTCGTGTCGTTTATAATTTATCGGAATTTATCCTGTTGTTTTGCAGAATGATCGGCTTCGCTGGTGTTCAAAGGTACTCTCGCTGCAAATCTTTAATTTTGACTGCCAGTGAGTGTTTGTTGAAATTTCTACTTGAACTAATCTGAGGTTTTAGGATGTGCCTACAGTTTAAAATGCGAAGGTAAAATTCTGTCTAGGGCTCCATTTCCTCGACTAACTTCTCCGAACTCGTTAGTTTCACGGTCCCGACAAATCAGATTGAGGGGTACTGTTTAGGCAAATCACTTTGGCATCGTATATTCACAACGATTCTACAGTGTGTGCGACTAAAATCTGGCCAGCGATTAAAAGCACGGTTGACAACACGTCAGACGACTTCTTATCAAACGATCAGCAGATGCGAGAAGTCGTTGACGATTTGAGGAGCGTTATTAAGAAGGTGGAGAGTGGAGCTGATGAAGCTACGAAGAAGCGCCATAAATCTAAGGGGAAAATGCTAGCTCGTGAGCGGGTCGAAGCGCTGATCGACGAAGGGTCCGCTTTTTTGGAACTTTCACAGTTGGCTGGCTACAAGGTGTATGAAAATGAAGATGTTCCCGCTGGTGGCATTATTACGGGTATTGGCACAGTTGCTGGACGTCACTGCATGGTCGTTGCTAACGACGCGACCGTGAAGGGTGGCACATACTATCCCGTGACAGTTAAGAAACATCTTCGCGCTCAGGACATTGCAAGAGAAAACAACTTACCTTGCATTTACTTGGTCGACTCTGGGGGAGCGAACCTTCCACGTCAAGCAAACATCTTTGCTGATCGAGATCACTTTGGACGCATTTTCTTCAACCAAGCTACCATGTCAGCCGCTGGGATTCCTCAGATCGCTGTGGTTATGGGATCCTGCACTGCTGGTGGCGCCTATGTACCGGCGATGGCAGATCAATCCATTATCGTGCAAAAGAACGGCACAGTGTTCCTTGGAGGTCCTCCACTTGTGAAAGCAGCAACCGGTGAAGAGGTATTACCTGAAAGTCGTTTTCAGTTGATAATATTCGTATTTAGATTAGCGCCGAAGAACTAGGAGGGGCTGATCTCCATTGTAGCCAGTCCGGCGTTACTGACTACTTTGCAACTAGCGATGCTCATGCTCTTTACCAGGCTCGATGCGTAGTTGCCGGTCTTGATGAGAGTCCCGCTACTTCAGTGATGCGTTTGGGAATGCACGATGAGCCATTGTACAACCCCGAAGAGATTTATGGTGTTGTTGGAGCCAACTTAAAGAAAACTTACGATGTCCGAGAAGTGATTGCTCGCGTTGTCGATGGATCTCGCTTTGAAGAGTTCAAAAAACGCTATGGAGAAACTCTTGTGACTGGATTCGCGACCGTCTACGGACAGAAAGTCGGAATTCTTGCGAATAATGGCGTTCTGTTCAGCGAATCAGCTGTCAAGGGAGCTCATTTTATCGAATTGTGCTGTCAGCGAAAGATCCCCCTGCTCTTCCTTCAGAACATTACTGGTTTCATGGTTGGTCGCGATGCTGAGGCCGGTGGAATCGCAAAACATGGTGCGAAACTCGTAACTGCTGTTGCTTGTGCCAGTGTACCCAAGATCACTGTTCTAATCGGAGGTTCTTACGGTGCCGGTAACTACGGCATGTGCGGTCGTGCCTACAGTCCTCGCTTCTTGTTCATGTGGCCGAACTCAAGAATTTCTGTCATGGGAGGTGAACAGGCTGCTAATGTTCTTGCTCAAGTTCAACGAGACCGCCGTACACGTGAAAATCGCGAATGGACTGACGAAGAAGAACGCCGTTTGAAGGCTCCCGTTGAGAAACGCTTTGAGGAAGAAGGCCACCCTTACTTTGCATCGGCCCGGCTCTGGGATGATGGTGTAATTGACCCGAAGGACACTCGCAAGGTAGTCGGCATGGCTCTTCAATCGTCGCTGAATGCCCCCATCCCCGATACGAAGTTCGGTGTATTCCGCATGTAGTTTTGTTGATGCGGCCTTTTTGATTTTGTTGTGTTACAACTGACAAGAGTTTATTGAAAAGAAGCATAAATTTATCCCAAGGGGACCACATCCCGTTGTTCCACAGTCATATGTACGGTAATGCAGACTATGCAATACGGTACGGCATTGGTGGGGTCCTGTGTGGAAAATCATTATCTCTCAGGTACCGTATCGTTCTGCTAAATTTCAAGAACTGATTGATGCCGAAGAGTGATCTTGCTGATCACTCCGGTATATAGATAATCCTACTAATAATAATAACGTGCTCGTGCAATATGATCTTTATTTTGACTCTTTATTCTGATTTCATTCAGGATGATTTGCTTTAACGTTGTCCAGAGGCTTTCAGCCACCAGTTCTGTGCTTCTGTCAAGTTGTAAGTTCTTTGGCGAAGTAATTACATTCTATCTTTTCGTTTCAGGTCGTACGATCCGCACGCGATGGGAACGCGGCTACCTAAAAGATCTCTACCACAGACGGCTTTTGATTGGAGCAGATTCCCTTGTGAGCCGATCTTCGCAAGTGAATTGGTAGGTCTTCGCTTGTATACATTTCATGAAGTTTTTTATGTGCTGCGTTTGTTATAACGCTTTTGGGGATATTTTGTTGTATCGGGTTTGTAATTAATTCTCGAGTGACAATTTAATGGTGAATTTTTTTGTGTTCAGTATGGCTGTTACAAATGTTATGGGGCATAATTCAGGTTTTACCAATAATTGTTTACTTTTTAGGAACTATGACTCTGAAATATATGCATTCAGTCATCGAGTTGGAGCTGCAGATCTTTCACAAGAAACTCTTAAGAAACTGCTAACAAATCCGTCATTTTTTGAGAGAGCTGATGTATCTGCTGATGCCTCTGGGGCTCAACCAAGTATGGCAGACTCGTCATCTGCAGAGTTTGGTGACAATGCAGAATATGTTTCTAAGGGTAGTCGACTATGTTGCTTTTTTTATATGAGATAGTAATATTTAGGGACGAAGTGTCTGCTGAATCTTACATCTGCGTTTCTTCGTGCTCATTTTCCAAAAGCTCCCGAAGATTTCATTAAGTCGGTTGCCTCCGATTTGTGTTCAGATGATCTTCTTGCGTCGTTGGCATCATTTTTGGGCATGAATCATCTCGTTCGTACCGGAGAGTTTCCACCAAACATTGTTTCGCTGGCAAATGTCTTCCGTTCTCTGGCTGGATGCTTGCCTTATGAACGCAGTACACAACTTGTGATCGACTTTCTTCTTCCCCAACTTATCGATACAGATTTTGCGGATGCCTTTCCTCTTGCAGAACCGTTGGACGTTCTCTCGGACCTTCTCAAAAAGCAGGATGGAGCTGAAAAAATAGAACCTAGAATAATCCGATCTTCCGGTGTTGCTAGTGCTCAGCCGCTTTACATTGTTGGAATTTACGCAGATGGAGTGATCGTCGGAGAGAGTAAGTAAGTTTTTCAATTTGGAACTTCAATGATATTCTTAGGTGCCGGTGAAAGTATAGCTATAGCCAGTGACTTAGCAGCTAGAGAAGGACTGCTCCGGCGCTGGCAAGTCACAACCGACCGAGTTTTTCTTTTCGGTGACCGTTTTGACAAGACCTTATTTGACCAATTCTCAAAGCCGTCGTACGAACTGGCTGATGTTTGCTCACCTGGGTAAGGGCAATATTTGCAATTGTAGATCAAATGTGGCGATTCCTAATTTTAGAACTGATGTATCAACAATGTCCGTGCTTGAGTTGGCTGAGCAGGATGAACTCAATGTTGTTGAAATGGCCATGCAATACAGGGATAACATCCGTCCCGTTGTCGGAAAACCATTGCGCCGACGACTCAGACACAAATTCTCTAGGGGTTCACTAGCGAAACGTTCGTTCCGATACCTGGTGAAGCCGAAAGTGTACACTGTTTCTTAGATGCCTTATTGTTCTGTTGTTATTTCTTTAGATTTTGTTGCTAGTGATAAAGGCCGAGGAGATGTTCATATTTCAAACTTGTGTGGATAAACTGGTTTAGAAAGCACGCGCAAACGACGCTAATTATTTAAGCGAATGTTGGAAACTCGTGCACGAACAGAGAACAATAAATTAGCATATTTACACGGAGATTGAGGTTTCCGTCACATGAACCATTCCTTGCGATGGAGGAAGGAGTAAGTCTTGCGTTGATCTGCTACGAGCTTCGCAAGTACTGGGCAAGCGACTGCGACGAGAGCGAAAATACACGTTAGAGCGTAAGGCCAACCGATCCTGAAAAGGACATTTTTAGTTCCAGATTCTTGATGGGATCTGCGGTCTCTTGTCCAGAGCTACCGTAGTCGGTGATTACCTGCAGTTGGTGGATTGTAGAAGTTGTTCCGGGGAACAGAGAACATCATTGAGGTCAAGGGGAACGAGGAGAACGCTGATTCCGGTGAGCACCACTGAAATGCGAAGGATTTCACGAGATTTTCGCATTTTCATTTCTCGAGGATTTCATTAGGATTAGGGGATCTCGAGGGGATTGTCTAATTAGATCTTCGCAAAGACCTTTTTGCTGTTTTCGATGGGACAATCGGAAATGCGAAGAGGATGCATCGGAGAGTGTTTGCACACGCGAGGATGAGATTACCTGCAAACAATGGGACCGCCGCGACATACGGCTGACGTGAACCCTAACGTCGCCTTCCGTAAAGAGTGAATTCAATCATACCTGCCAGCATTTGGACGTTCGAACCAACGTCGATTGGTCGTGCGCGGTTTGTGCAGATAAGAAATGGCGCGGCGAATAAGGTAGAGACGAGGAGGAGTACGGTACCCAGGACGTTGAGCCCCAGCACCAGAACAGCCAGAGGGGAAAGTCGGAGTTGGCAGTCCCTGGCGTGCTCCTGATAGCACACGGCAAACAGCCCCTGGGAGAGGGGGCCGTGAACAATCCAGTCGGACTGGATGACCGTAAGGAGGTTCCCAACGCCGATGATGGCGCTGAGGACCAACCAAACGGCTGAGAGCATTCTGCGACTGTGACCGACCGTGGGAGGACACGCGGCTTGCAGAGGGAGGCGCGCGCAAGTGGACAGAGGGAAAGTGACTCATAGCCGATGGCGACTGAGGCGATGGACAATCGAGAGACACCGAACGATGATGGATGGAGCGAGGGGGACCGATTGCGCAACGAGGATTAGGGTAATGGAGCTGAACGTTTGTCGTTCGCTGGGTAATGGAATTAGAGATCTTGGGCAAACACGTAATTGCAACTAATTGTCTTTGTTAACGGAGCGAAGACGCGCAAGTCGTGATTACTGTAGGGTTACTCGTGATTACCATGTCCAGGCGCACCCTCCACTGGAACTGTGCCAGTGAGCGGCGCCTCCGTCGTTGGTTCGGGTTCCAGCTCCTCGGAAGCTTCTTCTACAGGAAGCCTGCAAAGGACATCTGCCCGCAGGGAGTATTAATGGGCCGCAGGCACGCGTCCCGATAAGATCGAGACGGCGTCGTCCCGAATTTGACGTTCTCGCGCACCAGTGACTCATTGTTTCCTCGCGGGAAATTAATCTTTCTGGGGATGAAATCTGCGCTTAATTTATGCGCCAACAGAAACCCCGAATGGAGAGGGAGCGACATGTGTGTTCACAAGTTTATCATTGCGCGAAGAGATCACAACTTTACAACAACGGATTCTGGAGACTTTCTAGGGAGAAGCAGAGTGTGCCGATGTGAATCAAAGAAGAAGAACCGAGAGTCCCGCGTCGGTGTTGGCGGCATTCGAATTTAGAAGACGGTGATAGCGGAGATGGCGACTAAGGAGCTACGGGCGCTAGCGTCTTCCGGCGGAGTGGAGACGGTTCAGATTCATTCCCAGAAGTCCGTTGATGAGCTCCGCGTTCGACCTCTTGCCGACGGCCGACAGTTTTCCGAGGTCCATGCCGATCAGCCCGTTGATCAGCTCCGCATTCGACCGTTTCACCATTATCTCGTTTTCGTACTGAAACAAACAAACAGTTACCATCTACCGTAGTCCTCTAGAATCCTTTTTCATCACGTAGGTTAAAGAATTTGTCATCTTCTGCCTCGGTAATCAGAATCCGCTGTCATTAGGCGGGTGAATCAAAGGAGCTTGAAAACAATGCGTAATACCCTAGGCGACATAAATCGGGAGCGCAGACGTCATCGGCGCTCTTTTCGGATTCCGCGCGACGTGAAACAATGTCTGCAACATGCGCGATCAACTTTCGTCGTTAGGCGCGGTGCCAATTATGCCCCATTCACAGAAAGACGCGCCTGGGCGGTGGTTTCGCACAAGAGCGGAGTGTTTCCCCTCGAGGAGTTCTGCCAAGTGATGACCTCTGCACCGCAAAGATGCGCGAACAAGGAATCGTCTGAAAGCGCTAATTTAGAAGTACCCTAAACTTTTCCAAGTGTCGCTCTCTCCAATTAAGCGACTTGACGAAAGTTTAAGAATGGTTTGTCGCGGAATCGCAGACGTCCCTCGAGGGCGCGAGGAAATTCATTTTTGTTATTTATCTCAGGCTACCATATGACGCCGCGGGGTTAAAGGGTGACTGACAGCCGCTGTGAATAAATAAATTGTCCATGTTGTTTGCTGCCTCTGAAAAGCGGCAAGAACCGAGTGTTTGCCGTGATAGCGACGTCGACGCCTCGCGCGATTATCGCAATTAATTCGTGCAGAATTGCGGCCCAGCGACTCCAAAGAACGCAGAGCGATCGAAACTTCCGTCAGGGCGAGTGAATCGACTCATTAATCCTCAAAGTCGTGGACAATCTGTTAATCTCGCTGGATTCTCGCGCAACATGTAATTGAACTCGCGTCACTTGCAAGAAACCCTCAGAGTACGCGACGGAAGTCGGAAGTGAGCGCGGTCTCCAAGAAAGTTGTCGAACCGAACAACAGAGAGGAATCATAATCTTATTTCGATCGATTCGCTCGCAAAAATATGAGCGAATGATATTCGGAGAATCCTCCGAGATTCCTCTGTTCGCTGCGCCGAAACGCGAAGCGATGAGCACCTCGGTGATTCGCTCTACCATCGGGCGACTGCGCTCCAGAACTAACCATCCGGCACAGTCACGTCACTGCGCTACCGTAACCCGATGTGCTTACCAGCGTTGAACTGGCTGAATCGACGAGCTCTCACCGCACATGCACGCTTCTCACACCAACTCGTGGATTGTTTGAGGAGAAACTAACCTGCGACGCCAGATCAGGCCGGTAGACGAGAGGAGTCGCTGAAGCAACGAACGCGAGGAGAGTGACGAGGAGCGCGACGACGACTGAATTGCACTTCATAGTTTCGGAATTGAAGGAACGAGAAGCTTCACTTCGCTAGGTGGTTGCTACTGGTGGCCACACACGACAGAAATATGCGAATCTCTCGGAAGAGAAGCCTAAGTAGTCCAAAGTCGCCGCCCCTTCCAACGCGTCGGCCAATGCCGTCCTCCACAGCGACAGTTCGCCTAGGGCCTTTAAACTCCTCCCTCGTGCGCTCGTTCGAATCCGTTGCAGGTGAACGTCGCCTGTCTTCCAGACATCCATTACCAGATCCGCCGATTCCGGTAATAAATCGAATTTTCAACGAGGGCCACACACGCGCCTTCGGACGCCTTCGGGCCGGCTTATTTCAAAAACAAAACAGCTTGTTCCGTGAATCCCTCAGAGGATTGGAGAAGATTCCTGTCGATTGGATTAGCCACTTATCCGCTGAAAAGGCGTCATCCATTAGCCTTCATCCGTCTCCAATGTAAATGAGCAGAGAACCCCACGCCTTTGCACGCCGTTCCTCCACTTCCCTACTGTAATCCAATTTTCAATAAAATTCTTCATTTTGGGTTTTAAAAAAATCTTCAAAATTCCTTCCTTCAAGTCAGTCAATGATGCAGGAATTGAATTGTTGTAGAAAATATTTACAAATTCAACATAGAAATCACGAAATGACGTCAACGTCGTACAGAAAAGACAATACAGCACCGCAAGAAGACACACAGTGGGGAAAAGAATCAGGGCACGTGGTGGTTTTGAAGAGACAACTATCAGCAAAGACGATATTCTTCGGCTAACCTCACTGTCATACACCTCTCCTTGAGCTTCTGAGCTTCTCCAGTCGACTCTGCAGATGCTTATTTGTTTCTTTGGCTTCGTCGAGAGCCATCTCTTTGTCGCGTAACTGAAAATGTTTCATAATTCAATGCATTCTGAATTGAAAGGAAAATCGAAGTGATACATAGAGCACTCCCACTCTCAATTAACTGCTCCTAAGCTTTTTAATTAAAACGTTTCGTGATTTACGCCGCATGTTTAGGCGCAATCACATGAAGCCCCGCCACAAGAGGGAAGTGACGCCTCACAGGGACTTCAAAAGTCCACATCATTTCACGTGAACTCTAAAGGATCGCCCTTGACTAATCAGTTGATGAAGCAAATCAAATAAAAGGGTAATAAGAAACAAGTGCGCACACTAACCTCTTTCTTCAACGACCTGTTGTGCGTCTTCAATTCGTTACATTCCTTTTCCGATTGCTCCGCATTCGTTTTATACCGTTTAAGCTGCCCTTCTGTTCGTATAAGCTGTAATAAAAATTTATTGGTATATCTAAGCTCGTTTAGACAAGTGACAGTGCAAAAATCCAAAAACCCATCAGCCGACCGACATTAATTCTACACTAGTATAGCTTGACGGGTGTAAACCAGCATAGTTAAGAGCAACCACTTCAGCGGCAGAGCAGAATCAGGAGTAGAAATCCATATTATTGTTATCGAATGCATGCAAAGTTGTTAAAACACTAAATCCTCTTCAGTAGAATTCGAAGAGCTCTAAAATTCTCCAAAAACACTTCAGAAAACAAAAAATGAAGCGAAGCCAGGGAAAACCAAGCATTAGCCTGCCAGCATTATTTACCCGAGGTATTAATAGCTAGGAGAACGTGAACTCATTTCATTTCGAGAACTAACTTTTGATTTCCAAATTGCTGGACAATAAATGGATGTTTGGGGTGGCAGTATTCACTGAATACTCCCACTTGAACGCATGACAAAATAAAGTTAGAAACGCATGACAAAGCAAAGTGTTAGATGTCCAAAAGCAAAGGAAAAGCAGATAATAACTTACAGATCCTTGTTGATTGCAATTTTCTCGTTCCGCTTCTTGTAGCTTCAATTTCATCTCGGCTAGCTGTTTAGCTGCGTCTCCTGGAAAAGTATAGCAAGTTACCAGAGACAAAAATCCGGAAACAATAAATAAAAACAACACCGAAAGCTCACCATAACACGAAACGACACAAATTAATACTTACGCAACTGGCTTCTACTTCCTTGAATAATGCAGATTAGTTATGCATGAAACGTTTAATTAGAGTCGTTAGGGTTAGTGCTCAGGGAAAACGACGAAAACTTTTCTCAATAACACTTTATACGCTGACAATTCTCTTCAAAGAGAAGGACATTTATCAAGTGTTCTTGGAAAACGCACTAATTAATGGATCCTTGTCAGGCAAAGTCCCCTCAAATTTAAATCAACCCTTCAAAATATAAACTCACTTTGCAGTTCGTCGTTTGCAGACGACCCATTGCTTCCGATGAGGCCACTGTGCTGTTCGCTCATCCGAGATCTTCGGGCATACAATGTTTGCTCCGTTTCTTCAACTTGCTGACGAAGTTTTTTATTCTGCAAACAATACAGCATTTTAACGTTGAATATGAATGAAAGCAGCTCAAAGACATAACACGCAATTGTTCAATTTACCCATCGCTATTCTGTAGACTACGAACAGGTGTCGTAAACTTTGATTCGTTTCAGATTTCACGAAATTCAAACAAGGAAACAGCCTTTCACAAATGTAAGAAAAAATATCTCCATAGCGATGTTCCTATTCAATCCCATTTAAAATGACAATGACGCCAACTAATTCGTATCCGTTCGCCGGATAATATAGCGTAGAAGGCAATAAACATCGACATAAAAGATTTGCAACTCACCATGTCAACAAGCTTCTTCACTTTTTCGTCGAGAGAGGAAGATCCGGGAATTGCCTTTTCGACGAGAGAAACAGTTTGCTGCGAAAAGAGAAGCGGGCCCGACGATTTGCTGAAAATGTGATCGTAAAACATATGAACAGCTTTTCGCGGTTCTCACATGTTGATTGCTGATCCACTACTGTTTGCAGAGGACATTCTCGAGTTTTCTTCGGACTCCTGCTCAACGAGCACCAACCCGTGATCCTAAAAAATTCAACAAAAAATCAGATAAAAGGATCACAGCTTGTGCTCAAGACACAGAATGCCTACAATCACTAGCGCTGTTCACTAGTCGCACAACAAAGGTGTAATATTTCTTACATGAATCAATTGATCACGTTGAGCGATTTCGGCCTTCAACGTCTGATTGTTGGCTTGGAGACCGGCAATAGTCTGCTTCAACAGCTTGACTTCCTAGAAATACAAAAAAATCAATTCAATGAGCCGAAATTGGCCACATACACTGGTAAGGTCGCGGGTTTCTCGTTGATGCAGCGCCAATATCTGATCCTTTTCTTCGAGATCGTCCTTCAGCAAGTCAATTTCATAAAGTAAGGCTGATTTCTCATTGTCCAGTTGAGAATACAAGAGCATCGCCTGTTGGAATTTGTCTTCAAGTTCAAATACCTTGTCCTAAAAGAAAAATAAATTGGACTCATGAGGCGACGTTCGCTGGCCACAACGCCAATTTTAGATAATGTTAGGTGTTTTCCAAAGGGTTTACACAACTCAAACTCGAAGAGATTCAAACTGGCAAAGTTAGCATGCATGCAACGCTGCAACTCTTACCCAACAGAGGGACGAGCTATTAAAGGGAAACTAGTCATCCACCAACTGAGGGAGTGTGACTTGAAGAAAAGTTAAGTACACATACCTGCAAAGCTTCGACTTCTTTATCCCTATTTTCATCGCACGACCGTCTTCTTCCGCTTAAATCATTCAGCTAAAACATCACACATGGTTGCTGTAAGAGACATGCAATTATAGAAGATTTGTTATGAAGGGAAGAAGGAAGAATCCACGTCCGTACCTTTCGCATGCTTTCTATTCGAAAAAAAAAATGAACGTACCGCATTGTCATCGCCCGTTCGGCCGTAGTCATTCTCGTTCTAAACAATGAACACGGTTGAAACGACTCAAGCTCTGAACATACCGCTCTTATCTGCTTTTCCAGTTGCTCCTTACGAATCTGACGAGCTTCTTCGCGTGCCTGACGCTTCTTGCACATCCGTTCTTCGGCTTCGCGGGTTATTTTGTCGAGAACCTAACAACGGCGGAAATCAACTCGAAATCAACTAAATCATACCCGCTCTTCAGCCACATGTTTGGACAGTGCTCGACGGCGACTCATGGCGGAGAACGGTAACGGATCCCGTGTTTCCACGCCGGCGGCTTCTGAAACAGAACCAGAGATCATAAGAGCGAACAATACATCGAGCGATTGTTATCAACGTCTAGCGGGTCTAGTCGGGCTTGCGGAGCCTCGCCGGTCGTGGCCCGCCGCAGTGAGGCCCGCGAGCAGCGAGTGCATAGCGAAGGGGGAGAAGTGCGAAGGAAGGCTCGACGGGAGGCCCGATGGTTCCTCGGCGTTGTAAGGCAAATCACGAGGCGAGATAGACAGCGAATCTCGAAGCACTCCGCCGAACGGACCCAACTGGTCTTGCCGCGAGCGCGCTCAGGGCGCACGCGGTGGAGATATCACAGCTTTATGCGCCCGATGTTTCCGCTGTTTGTTGGTTTGGCGGTCAACGCGATAGTCACGCTGTTGAATCAGAAAGTCAAGAGAATCACAGCGTGCCCGCTGGGGTTACGGTAGTTCCTCTGGATTTTGGTTTTTTCGCCTGAAGCGCTGTGACAAGAATGTTTCGCAGTTGCGGTCAGCCGTGTTCTTTCCGAGGAACAACTGACCTTTGCAGAAAGCAGCTGCAGAACAACGAATGCCGTAGCAATGTTCTCTTCTCACATTCGACGAATGCAGCGGGAGCGAAAAAGTGCTTTTTGGGGGGAAACAAGGCGCATTTCCGCTGACTTTTTGGTTTGTCGGGCGCCTCTCATTTCTCCCCTTTTTTTCAGGAAATCCATCCGTCTGCACTCCCTCGAGGCCTCAGTTCCATGTTCTCATTGAGTAAATCGAGCGGACAATCCCGCTCTCTGGAATTATGGCTGCACGACCGTGTTTTTCCGCCGTTCCGTCACGTCTTCTCTGAAAACAACGCGTCTTTAACTCAAGCGAGCAGTTAACGACTTGTGACGATAAATATCCAGCGACGCGGAATTTTCAGCGAGTGCCGATGCCCAGAAGTCCCTTGTCAAGTAACTCGTTCCATTCATTATCTCTTCGGCGGCCATTGTCTTATTGGATTACCGCTGAAAGCAATCGACCAATGTGAGCGGTTAACGAGAGTCTTGGGATGCAAAGAACACCTCTTCGGTTTTGATGATTTCATTAAATTCATTTTTTTGCGATTTCGATTAGAAACAAAGATGCTGCTGTTTACTTCGGGAAGGCAATTGACCGAAATCCCCAATTGCTCATTCAAGTGTTTCTAAAATTAGAATTGGACATTAATCCAAGTCCTCCTTCTGACGTCAGCACTGACCAACTACTGAGCGAAGGAGGCCATGAATCCATTTTGAGCTTTTCTGGAATTAGGTCTGCTCGGTAATGACACTTGTTGGCTGCGTTTTCTCTTCTCGCAAGAGCCTGCGTGATGCTTATGGGGAAATGCAAGTCAGCGTGCCTCTGCGCCGATCGTAGGCGTCGTTAGGCGTTAATTTCGCAAAATCGATTGCCATGAGTCGTTGCCCAACGTTTCTCATTTCGATTAGCCCTTTGCTCTTCGGTCTCAAAGCGGCTGAATCCATTTCAGTCAGTTCATGTGGAATCAGCACGTGAGTTTGTTTAAGTAGCAGCAATATCAGAACGAGCTCTCCATGTGTGCTTACACTTCTCTCCACCGGCAGTTCAATATCAGATTGGGGTAACTGTTTTTCGTAGCCTTGCGGAATTGTTTCAGCAATTAAGCATCGCTAGCGAGGAACAAAAATGCACTTTGCTCCTGCATTGCTTCTTTGCGGTATTTTTTTTACATACCGATTTTATGCTACGTGAGGTCGCAGTGGGAGGGAAACTGCGAGAAATGTTGTTTGCGAATTGCAGAGTGTGAGTACCGAATGAGTGGTTGGAGAACTTGAAAACTACGAGAGAAGCAGGTGTGTTCTCTTTAGAAGATGTTCGCATTACCTTTCTTCCCGCTTACTCTCCGCATCACCCACAACTTACTCGGCAGCGTTTCGAATCCACTCTAACTCGGTGAGATCTGTTCGGGTCCTAATTCCCGCCTTATCGTCGCCCGCGTCTTCCCAATTACCGCCGTGACACGCGGCCGCGTCGAGCAGCTGATGTTTTCGCGTTCTTTTCGACCTAATCGAATGTTTGTCACAAGCTTGCTTGCTTTGGGGTTCCGTTTGGATCCATTTCATCGCTCGCCGCTGCCCATTAAATGTTGCTTCGCGTTCGCTTTTCCGCATCAATTGATCGCATTTTTTAAGCTAACCGTAATTTCCTTTCCTTTAGCGACGGCGGTTGTACACTTTTGACGAAACAGCGCACTTGTCAAGCGCGATTGTGCGAAGAAGTGAGTCCCGTTGACGACTTCTGAACGGTAGCGCGCTAAATGAATAACGCGGTTAATCATCGACTTCTGTTTCGTCATTCGCGCGTCATTTCCTCGAGATTCATGTTTGCTCATTGCCAGTCGCTAGTATTTAACATTCGCTGTGTTTTCTGACTCGGAATTTTCCCGCTGGAAGTAGATGAGCCCGACATCTTCGCTGTGTCTCACCAAGAGACTTCTGTGTCTCATTCTCATAGTGCTCGTGTCGATCGAGCTTTGTAGCGCTCGTGGAGGTGGAGGCCGAGGAGGAGGCGGAGGACGGGGAGGAGGATTCGGTCGCAGTGGAGGAGGATCCAGGTAAATTAGCTTTGTTAATTTAGATATTTTATTTTGAGGATTTAATTGTCAGTTGGTGTGTTGGGATTAGGAAGGGACTAATCTAGTATATAGCTCTGTATTTTCTTTACCAATTTAACTATATACTGTATGTTGGTAACCGATTTATAAAATTTGATTTTAGGGGTGGAAGTGCGTCTAGAGGCGCTAGTGCTAGTAGAGGAGGAGGTGGAACAGCGTCACGTGGCTCCAATGTTGGTTCACGTAAGTTTTTTGTTTGGAAAATGCGCAAGTAGAAAATTTAAGGTGGAAATTGGGGAGGTGGCTCGCGAGCAGGTACCGGAGGAAGCCACGTCGGGACTGGATCCGGTGGAATCTTTAGCGGCGGTGGTGCTAGGATGGGTCACACCGACGATCGTCGAAAAGCGACTTCATGGGGCACCGGCGGTGGAGGAATGGGAAGCTTCAATAAAGGCTCGGGGGTCGGTTCCTTCGTGCGTTCGAATAAGTTCAAGAACGCCATCGTGGGTGCAGCCGCGGGTTACCTTACCTATCGTGCCGGAAAAGCGATCATTCGCTCGGCAATCGCTCCGATGATGTTAGTTTTCACGTTTGTCGCCCTATCACAAATCTACGCTTTTATTTAGGTGGAACAACAGACCATACTACTGGGGGTCGAATTACTACCGTGCACGTTCAATGCAATCTCAAATGTGCCGTATGCCAATGGATCCAAATGATCAGGTAGGCTTTGTTGACCGTAGTTAGTCCAATCGAAATGTTCTCTGCCCTATAAAATCCGTTAGAGAGGAGCTCTAACGGAGAAGTCTCGTGGACATTTCTGCATGCATTCATTTCAGACTTTTGGAAATGTTTACTTCGAGGACGCTTCGACTAGGCCCAGAGAGATTGTATGGGAATGCAGTTATGGCGAGCGCTGCTGTAAGTCCCCGCGTTGGAAGGCGGAACTTACGGTGCTTTGTATTTTAGGTGGATACGAGTGCTGTCCAAGCGGAGGTTACGGTGGTGGATTCGGAATGCGCGGTTTCGGACTCGGGTACGTTTTTCCGTTTCAAGCCATGGTTTTCACCATAATAGCGGTCGTCTTTGTGTAACGGCACGCTCACATAGATATAGTTTAGTGAGTCAGTTGTTTGTAACGATATACCGTGCCTTGTATTTAACACTTTCCATGTTGTAAAATCCGGACTCTTGCCTTCGTATCTGATTTCCTTCCAAATCAACAGAATTCTTGAAAGTAATCTAGTCACTCAATAAATGAAATCTCGTTATTTCAACATCTTTGCACATTAGTTCTTAGTTAGCCCCACCACACTTTGCTCCATTTCAGCTCGATGATCGTTCTTTTCCTGCTGATCGGTTGTGGAAGTTACCTCGTATACAAGTTCTGTGCGAACACTATGCGCTTTGGCCGTCAAACTAAGTACACAGTTGGAGAAGGTATCAAAACCAATGTGGCAATAAATAAGCGATAGTAAATTACAGAACAACAACAACAGTCGTATCAACAAGAACGCCCCCACGCGTATGCGATGTGAAAGCTCTTCATGGATGATCATTAAGTGCCTTATCATTCGCCGGATTTCTGTGAAATTCCATCAAAAAGAAAGTGATCTCAATGCTACAGCCGTTGATTTCTTTATCATGAACATAACTCAATACATCACGCATTTTATAAAAGATTCATAGATGCGTGTTCGAATTCACGAAATTTGTACAAACAAAACAGATGGGTTTGGGTATTCAGAACTATTCATCGAGAGCACATTTTTCTGGAGGAGGTCCACATGGTGAGATCATCTTGTTAAGTAAATTGAAACGTGCGCGAGCTCTCGATTCATTTTCAACGAGCGCTACGAAGGACAAATGATCTGGGTGGCCTAAAAGTAAACAAATCAAGTCATAATCAGCTCTAGTCAGCAATGGACCTACCAACAATTGAGCCAAGCGTATCCCTATGCTGATTCACAATCCATTCCCATCGGTTCATGTCGGCATGTCCAGTTCCTGTATACTTAGCTTGCAGATGTTCCAGTTGCGAGAGAACATGGAACCGGTCAGTAGGAGCAGATGAACTCATTTTAAATCTGAAACAAATCAAAAAGTTGAATTTATAAACGAGCGTTTTCCTCTCCACACAGTAATTGCGTTATCGAGTCGAAAAAAAGGAGTTCAAATATCCATGGGACGCACAGTGCAAATGCGATGCGAAAGATGCGATTCGGCGCGAGACCATTACTACTCATACATAGTCACACCCCGTGACCTCTGGGCTGGGCTGGTGTTTGTGGCTACGAGCGGCATCGTTTACTCTTGCTTCTCTGACACGAGTTCGACGATCGATGGACTCTTCCTGCTTTTCAGTTTCCCGTCAATCGCATTAAATGCTTCAGATTTATTGCTGACCGATGGCACTTTTCTGTCGAGGGTTCTCTTCACTGAGTCCATCTCTGGCAGCTAGAAACATCGTCTTATCTCAGAAGCTCAGAATCTTTTGCTCTTCTGTGCCTTCTACGAGCACTAATCTCCCGACTCAACCCGTTTGCACGGCAGGAGTCTTCATTCCAAGTGCCGCCCATGTGGTTACCTCATCGCCGACCCGGTTGCAACCGTATCTCCGGCTGATGCGAGTTGATAAGCCAATAGGTACTGTGAGATGTGACAACCCCGTTTGATGTGTTGCTTAAGGGACTTGGCTTCTTTACTGGCCATGCACATGGTCAATCGCGTTGGCTGCTCCAGCGGGGACGCTCCCCAGTCTCTACATGCTCAGTTTGTTCGGGGCTGGCGCGTTTTTTATGCGAAGTGCGGGCTGTGTAATCAACGATCTCTGGGACAAGGATTTCGACAAAAAGGTGCACCCTATGAATGCTTCCGAATTTTGTTAATAATTGATTGTTCAGGTCGAACGTACGCGCTCTCGACCTTTGGCCAGTGGTGAGCTACGAACGCGACAAGCTGTCGGCCTACTTGGTGGTCTTCTCTCGGTTTCTCTTGGCATTCTGTTTCAGCTGAATTGGCTAAGGTATTCAATAGTACATTTTCTTCTAGCTTACAAAATTCAGCGTTGCAATCGGAGCTTCATCGATGCTCCTTGTCGTCGGATATCCTGTGGCTAAAAGATACACTTATTGGCCTCAGTTTGTTCTAGGTAAGCTCGCAACTGAGGCAGTGAGCAGCTGAACGATTCTCCTTCTCTTTCTCATTTTGCCGCACTACACTGGTGCAGCTTCCTCTTTGCTTTACCTTTCCCTTTTTGCTTTATTTTTATCTTGCAGTTTTCAAAAGTTGTCTTCAGTATCTGTTTCGTGTCTGTTTTCCTATGTCGCTCATCGAAGTCCCTTACAGGTGCAACCTTGAACTGGGGTGTGCTAATTTCGTGGGCGCATTTGCAGCCGGTCGCTCACTTCCCTGATGTTATTCCCCTCTATTTGGCAACCATTTGCTATACCATCATTTACGACACAATTTACAGTCATCAGGTACAGAATTGAGTAGTATAGTGATCGTGATAGTGAGGTGTTGTGTTTTGGGATCCATTCGGTATTTTGTCACACAGGAAGTCGTTAACTCAACAGAAGGAGTATCGTTTGGCTGTCGCTATCTTTACTTTTTATTTCTTTTCTTTTTCACACTTACTTTCGTTATACAGGACTGACGTTCAACTGGGGAGCAATTCTTGGATACTCTGCGATAGCTAACAATTTGCCTCTAAGTACCGTACTCCCGCTTTACGCCGGAGCTTTAAGTTGGACCCTTGTCTACGATACAATTTATGCACACCAGGTCGGTCATTCAAACTTGTAGGAAAAACGTGTTTTGGAGAAACAACGACGGTCGAACGATGCTTCTTCGTTCCCACGTGATTGTGATTTGCATGCTGCTGAAGTTATTTACGTTTCGAAGTAATAGATAGATCGATTGCTTTCCTTTAGGACAAGGCTGACGACATCATGATTGGAGTAAAGTCAACTGCTCTGAGGTTTGGAGAAAATACGCCATATTGGCTTACCGGTTTTTCAACTGCCGCTGTAGCAGGATTTGGATTCAGTGGTTACATGGCTGACCAAACGTGGCCCTTTTATCTCGCCTTATCAGGTAAACGCAGTTTATTGACATACAAATACATGAATTTGAATTCAGGAACTGCTTTACACCTTTTGTGGCAAGTCGGCACGTTAAAGATAAATAACGGAGAAGACTGTTGGAAGAAATTCAAATCAAATCAGTGGTTAGGATTGGTTATGTTTTTGGGGATCGTAGCTGGAAATGTCTGTAAAGCTAAAGACCAAACTTCTAATACGGATTCGACTGTTTTGTTAGATTCAGATGTTATAGCGAACTGATATATGCGTGAATATGTTTTACCGAAAATAAACGGTTGTCACACAGAACAAGTGAGAAAACCTGAGAAACGAATTACCCGGTTTATCTTAGTTACTTTTCATTCAACATACACAAGCGTGCCAACAAAGCCGAAAGTTGAAGCAAAGTAGTGAGTCCCTGAGAAACCAAAACGTGTGTTCTCCCGATCTCCTGAATTCAATTATTTCAAATTGGTCATGGACTAACAAGCTACCTGGAGAAATGCAGCTTTCATGGGCTCCGTATAATCCAATGTTTTGATAATTCGATTCATATTGATTATCAGATCCTCGGTAGAATATCCGAGTTCGTAAAGTCTGTGGAGAATAGCCACAGCGCTGCGCATATCACCGTCTTTGCAATGATTGAACATAGTTTTTATTGTATCTGGATGCGGTTCGTCGCAAACTTTAAAGACATTCTCAGCATTTACATAGCGGAAACCGCCCACCGTACACTGCAAATTATTCAGCGCCTAAAAGAATACTCAAGAGCTTGTTAGAATCCAGTTTACATACCTGACGAAGATCGCCTTGTGCCGTAAACACAATGGCTTCAAGTCCATCATCAACGTAGTTTACATTTTCCGCTCGGCAAACAAGCATAAGACGCGCAAGGAGCTGGGCATCGGGCACTCTCGAATAGCGAGCAATGGCGCAACGAGATTGAATGGGCTCTGAAAGAAGATATTGGAGGGAATTGAGAAAACATTCCGTTACCGATGATTTTGTCGGACTGATTGCATGCGAGCGCAAATCGAGTAGTTTTGCTGTACACCTCCATCGTCCTCCGCAGGGCCTGCTGTGCTCCCTCTGTCATACTATCGGCTTCGTCCAAAATGATGATTTTATGCATTCCGCTTGGCAAAGTAACCTTGCTTTGCGCGAAACTCTTGATTTTATTCCTCACGACCTCGATTCCACGATCGTCCGATGCATTGAGCTCGAGAACAGCTTCTTTCACCTGCTTTTCGTCTTTCAGTAGTTCGCGGGCCAACGCCCAAATCGAAGTTGTCTTTCCGCAGCCCGGGGGACCCTGAAAACGTAGTTTATGCATACCGCACGTAGAATTCCACTTACAGCGAGAATCAGATTTGGCATATTTCCTTGTGCGACCATCGCCCCAAGTCTTTTGATTGTGGCTTCATTGCCAACTATCTCCGCCAGTGATCTCGGTCGATATTTCTCCACCCTGAAGTAAACTTGTAAATATGTTGTAACTTCGGAATCGGACAAACCAAGGACGAGACGAACCCACCGAAGTCGACATTTTTTGGCGCTGAAACAGAGAAGTGAAACTGCAATCTTCAAATTCGCGCCACGAGTTTGACGATTGCGCCAAAACGTGGTGTTCCTTCCAAGACCACGCGGGAAAATCGGATTAAATTCTCTACCATTTGCGGTGATTAAAAGATATTTTTTCAGTTTGTTGCAAACCAAACTATGCCAATGCAGGAGTCGCGTAAAACACTTTATTCAACAAACAAACAAACAAACAAATAAACAATCAAGCAGCAGCAACAACAACGAGATGGTTACTTTCGAGAGACGATGGTCGTCCAACCGTCGTCGTCAGTGACAGTTCTTGGGCCACGCTCTTTTCCGGAAGTCTAAACACTTGATATAGTTGGAAGCCGGTTAGGCTCTACAGTACCCCAGCATCCCCGTCTCCTCCATCGTGTTCAGCTTCCTCATCGTCGCTGGACGAATCGTCTTCTTCTCCCTCACCCTTCTTACTCGTGTTCGTTGCGCTTTTCACGGCTTCTTCCGATGGTAGGCCATTCAAACACTTCTCCAAGGAATCGGTGTCACCAGCCCGAATGAAGCCGCTGCACTGCACAAGAAGGTTGGCTACGGAATCGACGCTTCCATCGTCCATGATTAGATCAAATTCAGCATCCAATATGTTCTCAACCCACTCGGCAAGTTCGTCAGCAGTGAGGTCTGGTGTTGATTTCAAATAGTCACATGTGACATCTTGTAACCTGGAAGTACACGTCTTCTTCATAGGAAACCGGTGGACACACTACCAATCGCTCTTTTCTTTTGTTTGCGCTCCTCCCGCATTCATTTTGATAGCGAGAACGTACCCCGTCCAGGTACCATATACACGACGAACGACATCTTCGAGTGTTACGGACGCCATTTGTTACCCTGAAGCAAAAAAAAAAACGAAATACGATTGAGCCTTCATATTGCGCTGTCAATGGAATTCGATATTTTCAACGGACGAAACCAAGTCACTGGTTTTCTGGTAAGAAGACTGCATGTAAATTTATATGTGAGGCCAAATATCTACAATCTTTGAGTGATTACAAGAATTATCCACTTCATAACTCCTATAACAGAAACTACTGTATACCCGCAAAGTGCACAAAACCTGCGCTTGGAAGGAAGCTGGCGATCTAGTGAATTCGGGACAAATCCTCCACCATCTTCATCAGCTCATCAACATTTAGCTCCACACTGGGATCTTTTGGACCTTTCCCCCGCATTTGCAATCCTTTAATCAGACCCTCCACTTCTTCTTTCGAAAGATCCAGTAAGCCTTCAATAAGATCGCCGTCAATAAATCCAGAGTACTGTTCGCGACGGGATTCGTTGTGGAATTCCCGATATTTCATATGCGTGACTCTCATGCAGTTGGGAATAAATTTGCTCAACCTCGATTCGAGTTCACGCAAGTATCTAAATTGAATGACAAGTCAGTGTGGTTAAGTGCACAGCACTTACTCAAAAATGTGCGGTTCCAGCTGCACGATTACGCCGATTCCGCCGTCCACTGTTCCAAACAACAGAGTGTTCTTGAAAATCACACTCGAATCCAAAGGTGCGTTCAACAGTTCACCCGTACTAATACAGTTGATCATTTCTCCAAGATAAAACTGCCCAGTGTTCTAAATTAGAATCATTATTTAGTTCTAAACGAGCTCAAACCCACAATGAGGCGGTGCTTGTCCTCCTCAGATTTCGCCGAAATGTCTCGCTGAAGAGTGTATATGTTGTTTCCATTTTCAGCAGCAATGTAAGTATTACAATCAACGATTTCACAAGCGGTGACCCAACTGGTATTATAGTCTCTAAAATTAATCTCTTTGTAAGTACATCTACTGAATGACAAAGTTCTATGTACCGGGATATTTCGGATAAGCTCGATTCAATTGGTCGGTATAGAATCACTGCCACCGATCGCATGATGTCCCCTCCGATAATGTACTCTCCTCTGGCTTTCAAGTAAAGACAGTTAATGAAATTGAAGTAAGAACATTCTAATCGCAGCTCGTTCTTGTCCGTAAATTCAAATAACCTCAGAGTGCTGTTGACGGCAGCAACGACCTTCTTGTACTTTTCCAGGCCCACGAGAGCAAATACAGCTCCCTTGACTTCTTTCTCCGTAACCAAGTTCACCCGTTTCTTCATATCCCCAGTTTGAGTTTCAGGTATGCATTCGAAAACCATCACACGGCCCTATTCATAAGATTATTGCCATGTCGCCATCACTTGGTGTCCTTACCACTTTACATTCATGTTCATCAGGATGAGAAACTGCAGTTCCAACCACGTAGAATAATCGGTCTTCCTCGCCGAGACGAACAGACGCAACAGAAAGTGCATGCTCACAAGGACCCAAGTCGTGTACATGAAATGGTTCGAAATGCTCTGTCTCTACAAAGCAGATACTGTGGATTGTGACGACATCTCCCAACGTGACGTCCTGATCGATGGTCACGTTTGCAACTGTGCTTGAGGTTACAGATTGACACGACTTCGAGTAACAGGGAGGACAATGGAGCCGACCGTCTGGACCCCTTTTCTCCATCCTGAAAGTCAACAAAGCTGCAGTGTTGGTTTCTGGTTGATGGGCCATGCGCCTGACAGATTCACCAACATTTACGCGACGGATGTGCAACTTTTTAATATCATCTACGGTACCTAAAGATACAAATGCTGTTTTTAAATATCATAGTTGTAACTAACCTATCGTCAGGTCACTGTGGCTGACAAATATGAGCGTATTTGGGTACTCTTCGGTATTAAAGCTGCACATAGTCTCAACAAGCTTTAAATTCACATTTGAAAAAACCAGCTTTCTGTTTGAAGAGAACAGGACGGTTGGCCGATCTCCACATGCAAACACCGTCGTATGCCCTCTCGAGTTGAACTTCACCAAATTAATCGGTAGTCTTCCCAGGGCTGCTCTTTTATGGTCTGTGAGAGATGCTACAAAGTACACATTAGCCTATAAAAGTACGAACAAAAATACTTACAGTTTTCAAAGTCAGCTATGTAGTAATGGATAGTTCCATCTGCCAACGAAACGAGAACGTACGGAGTCGCTTCCATTTTAATCATTAGTACAGAGCGCAGAATATCTTTCGGATCCAGTTCCACTCGAGTAATTATATCGGGTTTCGCGTCAGTAGTGTAGAGTCTAACCTCCTTTGTCTTCCAGAAACCAACCGCAAACACTTTTGACTCGGTTTCATCTTCTGCAAGTATCATTATAACATTATGCTCTCGAAACAAAACCCCTCACCGAAGGAACTGATATCCAAACAAGCGATTTCGTCATCCATCTTATCCTCGAAGATTTTACTGGCGGTGCCATCATCTCGGAATTTGTATGCGAAAACTGTATCACCAACGGACACGAGTAGTTGTCCGAATTTCTGATTAACGGAGACGCACGAAATAGGGAGCGGAAATGGTTCCGAGATGTGCTTTCCATCGAGAACTGATCGAATTTCAGATTCAGTAACTTGTACCATCACTCTGCCAGGCATCTGACCTATCCAAAAAGTTCGTTGGTCGGTGATGAACATTTCCATCGAAGAAGAAACATCCTCAAATTCAGCGCCATCGATCGACAAAAAACGCGTTTCGTTGAAGTGCGAAAGCACCAAATGCGTGTGGAATTTAGTATCCTCTTTTAAAGTCAGAGGGAAAATGGCAATTACGCGCTCAATGTCAACTGTAATTAATGTGTCGATCCCGATTCCGCTTCGAACGACACGCAATGATCCATTCTAAAAACGCTAATAGTAGTACATAAGACTTTCTTAGCACATACGCCGTACGCCCCAGAACAGGTAACGACTTGCGTCTGGGAATCGGACTTCATCACGACCATGTCTTGAATAGGTCCTAGATTCGGATAAGTATCGATGTGTGAAAGAAAATTGGTCTGGTCAGAAGAGTCCGGAGTGCACTGCAAGCGCAACAGGGCACTGTCACCGAACCGAGATCCCACGAATACGACTCCGTTGTCCAGGTAGCAGATGCTTTCAGGATGAGTTGTTTGACCGAGAAGCTCAATCTGAAAAAAAATCGTTGCAATTCAACATTTTCTCCTTTATCCAACCAACCTTAACACTTCGAACTTCAGATCGGCCATCTTCATACCGTTGGAAAATGAGAATCAGCATGAACAGATGACCTTCCATATCTCCCAAAAGAAACCGGCCACTTTCAGCATCGATCAATGCAAAAGAAGTGAAAGTTGTGTGTGTGATCGGTGAATCGCAAGTGAAGTAAGTTTTTTGGTCCTAAAAAACTATTAGCAATTTTCCAGTAAACATTAAACACACCTTGTGGTAGGAAATCACACCTTGACCTATGGTTGTAAATCCGCCGTAAGGTGCGGGACATGCCATCACTATTTCTGCGTCAATGTGCTCGATTCGCCAAACTTCATTACAGTTAACTTCGCCTCCATAAGTTATTTCTACCTGCTTCAAGTGCTGCCCACAGTCTTGATAAATGTATGCCATAAGAGTGCTTCCTAAACATGGACATAAAAGAACGAAACCCTGACCGAAATCTCACCTGGTTTCAGGGGATCGAGAACGAACGATATGTCCACTATTGAAAGATCATCAGTTCTGACGGTTGAAATCCGCATTTCGTTCTGATCACCCCACTGTATAAGCTTAAGACATCCGTCATTCTGGCGCACTGCAATCGTCTAAATATAAACATACCGTAAACATAGACCTTATTTAAATGCTCACCCCTCGTTCGGGATGAACCGTAACGAGAATTCCGGTGTCAGAAGGACGTCCGATTCTATCAGCAACGTTCCCGTGGCAGCGCGGCACCAACTCGCCTTCACTGTTAAATCTTAAAACCGCGAGATCGAGTTTTGTAGTAACAATAATCAAGCTATCCAGTTGCTTCAAATGCAAACAGTTAAACGACATGATGAGTGAGAACACCGACTCACCTCGCTTTGCCTTCGGAATTTCCCCAGAAAACATACTCTCCCGTAAATAGGAAATTCGTAAAGTGCTGTGATTCCATGTGTAGTGGCAGAAAGAAGCTCCAATCTGTTGATGCGAGCCACCATCAGCTCTACCACATCCACGGATCGGAAGTTCCCCACGACGGAATGCGTGACAACCGTGGGCTTTTGTGCCGAAACTATGTAGTTGCAAGCCATCCCTCTTCTCTGAAACAAAACTTCGATAAAATCGCACAAGGACGGAGTAAAAGTTAGGTTGGAGCGACGACGCAATTGAAAACCGAAGATTCTTAGCCTAGAAGGCTGGGTGCGACAGAATCCCGCGCGATGAGCTGATCCAGGAGGAAAGGAGAAAAGCGTCAGAATTCCTCTTTTCCAACCTCCGCTTTCAAATATGTTGCTTTATCCGCAGACTTCGCGTTGCAGGATCCCACTTCGTTTCAAACAAAAAACTGTTTGGACTCTGAGGTCATGAATTGATATTGTCAATTGTGTTCAGGCAACGAGCTTTGGCTTGTCGAGTATACCGAGAAATTTGCCCGACGACTGCCGATTTATGTCAAGGAACGCGTAATTCAATATTTATCATCTCTGAATCATCTTTCAGCGGAATTTCAAACGGAATCAACGGCAGCAACGTACTGTAATGGCGTCTGCCTACAGTCTTCCCATCTGGCCGTCCCAGTAGCTCGAATTACCATGAAAGAAGTATTTATCACTCTTGATGTTCGGTATTCTACAGTATTCATCAGATACCGTGTTTTGTCAACTTGTTTTCGTGTTGTTGTCGGTGTTCGACAGCCGCGTGCGCGGAACTTGAGTTCATCAGCTGTAAATATTTGTTTATTCTTCTCTTTTTGTTCTTCTTTGCCCTTGCTGATCGTGTTTTTCTTGTGCCACTCTGGGTAGGTGCACATCGGTATTTGTTTGCGGTCCCGCGCGTGCGCAAAAGCAAAAAACGACGGAAAACTGAGATGAAATATAGGTGATCTTTGAGTCTTTCACTGTTTTCGCGGTCTGTTTTGAGCAAAATTATCGTTTATTTCGAAGCAAAAACATCTCGGCGAGTTTTCGTTATGTACAATCGCAAACGACGCTCGAAGTAGTCAGTGGGGGACAATGAGTCCAAGAAGGTATGATTTGAGAATGCGAGGCAGCGGAAGACTGTCGACCGCGGTTGGGCTGAACGGCGCGATGGAAGAGCGCAGCTGCAGGCGAGCTAGTTGTTTCAGCGTTCCGGGATTCCTAAAGATCTCCGTGAACGGGTGGTCGTGGAGAAGAACTCACTTCGTTCTTTCGATCAGACGATCCTTGATCGATTGCAGAATTGGGAGCCTTTCAATGGCGTTGCGGTCAAATTCTTCCCCGAGGTCAACGATCAGCTCGAAAAGCCTAGGATTTGAGCCAAACAATCGTAGGAGGTTGCGCAGCTGGCCGCGAGGGTCCGAAGCAGGCGAACGAATCACCATGTGCGCTCCATAGCAGAAGAACAGTTTCACAACTCGGAAGTCGGCCTGCAAGAGCGGAAATGAAGAAAGTGAATGGGGAAGAGCTCCTACATCGTCGCGCTGTCGGAAGTATTCGACAAGAGGCGATTTCAGAATCGCTCCGTCCTCGTATTTTTTCGAAAGGTTCGGATTCGCGCCGTGTTTGAGCAGAAGATCGATGAGTTCGACGCGATGGTTGAGTGGCGTCGGAGAACAGGCAAAGTGAAGAGGAGACCCGACGAGCGAATGCATCGCGTTTACGTCAGCTCCAGCTTCCAGGAGGATGGACACCATTTGCGGATTGTCGGTGAGGACAGCGAGGTCGAGAGGAGAAGCCTTATCGTAGTCTGTTGGCATATTCACGTCGGCGTTGTTGTCGAGTAGGAAACGAACGAGTTCCAACGACCCACTCAAAACAGCAACGTGGAGCGCGGTCTTCCGATCTTGTTTGGGATTTGCGCTTTGAGCGTTGATGTCAGCGCCGGAGGTCAAGAGAATCTGAATCGCTTTGAATCCTTTCTCCTTCAGACGACACGCCTTCATGAGAGGCGTCAATCCGTCGCGGTCATAGACGTTCGGATCCGCACCGAAGCTCAACAAAAGAGTCAGGAACTGCGTTTCTGTATGCGGGACGTGGCAGATTTCGGGGCCATCGAAGTAACGCGCGTTCGCGTCAGCGCCATTCTCCAGCAGCAGTTTTGCGCAGGCGTAATTTCCGCGCCGAATAGCCAGACGAAGTGGTTCGTCGGCGGAATCGCGAATTGGGAATTCGTCGGTGCTTTTGTTTACGAAGCAAACGCGCGCTGAGTACTGTAAGAGGTCAGTGAGATCGGGATCGACCAGAAGAATTCACTTACGTCGAGAAGCAGCCTGATCAATCGATAGTTCCCCCTTTCGGCACACATGTGCATCGGTGAGTACCCTCCGGCATTGATCGAGTCAACCTGAAGGAACATTGGTTAGATCCATTCATTCGAGCGCAGCGCACTTTCGCCCCGCGGACCAGAAGCAATTTTGCGGCTTCCCAGTAGTCGGAATGACAAGCGTAGTGAAGTGGCGTAAGCCCCAAAGTGATCTCGTCTTGAGCCTGAACATCTCCATCGATGCGTGCAAAATTCAGAGAACTCACGCTCGCTCCGCAAACTAGAAGCATGCGGATGTCGTCGATCGTGGCGAATTCGCGAATCTTGTCGGCAAGTTCTCTCTGCAAATCAGTCGTTACTCCGTTTTACAGTGAGGATAGTGACGAAAGCTTCTAGATCCACTGACCTGACGTTCCTTTTGGTCAATGTGCGTCGATGGTTCTGACGACAAGTCGAGGCGAAAACTTGCGGAAACGGGCGGTTGCGTCGGCATTTCTCTGAAATAAGAATACTGTGAAATACAGTATTTCTTCCGACTTCAGACAGTGAGATTGGAAAATTGGTCGCGCGGGGAAATCGAGCTTCTTTTGAAGGGAGGGAGGGTCTCGCTTGGCGGACACGAGAGATCTCCGCCTCTAAGCAGTCAGCTGATCGCAGGTCCCGACCGATTGTGAGAGACCGAAAAGAGAACACTCAAATGGAATCGAAAAGATGGTCAGTTGCAGTCACATGTCGACGTCACGGCGACAATCTCAAAGAGGAACTGACGGAGAGGTTGCGTTCCTCCGAAGTCGCGACGACGACAGCTGACTTGTGGGGACGTACTTTCCGAAGTGTCGACCTTTCTGTTTAGTGGAAAATCAACAAAAAGTCGTAAACGAGCATCTCTTGTCTCTGTCCATCCGACATGTGGCGTCTGTCGAAATTCAAGGACGGATTCAGTGGTGATATGCAGTCGCCGAAGCATCTGTGGGTCTTCAGACGACCGCGTCTCGAAAACATCCAAAGAAAACAAGCCGTTTGTTGGAAGCGTCGTTGGTCGCGGACAGACAAACACTATTTAGCAGCTAAATAATCACCGAGAGGATAAATGAATACAAACGAGTCATATAATTGAGAGCTCGAACGACTGGGTTGTCAAATCACTCGAGAAAAAATTAGAAAGTGAAAAATGAACGAAAACGCTCAGTCCTTTTTGCTGCACTTTCTGCAAACTTCTACTGCAAAACTGCACTGCTGTTCTTCCCGATCGCTGCTTTTTTTATTGACCGATTTCTTTCAAATTAAAGTACAAAAAACTGCAAAGTCCAACTTTTCGATCACTGGACGGAAGACAAACGACCATAAGAGCTATGAAAGCCGAGTGCACATAGTTCGAAAGTCTAAAATTGTCCCAAAACGTAACTTCGTTGTATGAGAATTGCACTTTCGGGGGCACAAAAAGCAGCTGATGTCGTCTGGTGTGTCTTCGACGTCCATTGGAAATGCACGTGAATGAATCAAAAAGCCAGACAGTTGGCTGTCTCGTCTTCCTCATCGCTCTCGGCACCCTATGAAAACTGATATGAGATCTGGAAAACGACAAATCCTGAGAGTAAAACATTTTATATTCTGAGAACATTGATTTTGTAAACGTTAGCCTCCGCAAGTTAAAAAAGACTTAAAGGTTTCGCTCGTTTCTCAGGAGGTTGATATGCGAACTGAGTAGCATCGATTATCTGTTCTTCCTCCGAAATACCATATTCGTATTCCAAAATTGCCATTATCAGTTTTAGCTGATTGTAGTCAATCGCTCCTTCTGGGAACTTTTCAAATAACGGCTTCATTCTTGTAACATCTAAATATGTAATTACTTACAATGAACATAGCATGGGTAATTCACCTGAATCGAGCTCACGCACAACTGCAAGTGTTTTCTCATAGAGACTCGTTGATAGATTGAGGGCGCTTAAATGTACTGGCAGTCCAATAGCTATGGCTTTAGCGAGGTAGTTTGCAACCGTGCTAATAGATACTTTTCTTGAATCGGCAACTCCCTTCTAAAAGTAAGTAAATCAGTAACATTTACGATATCAGAACGCTTACCAAGGAACATGCACTAAATACATGGACTTTATATGATTCCACAATACTGGGGGCTAATAATTTAAATAAATCGCTGAGTTCGTCGGGTAACTAAATCGGAAAGAAACTATTGTGCCTAAAACTCAGACCTTACCGAGTTGGAAATAAATGCATCGGATTTGATATCATTTTGGGTACAAAAGTCTTTGCATATAGAAATAATACGAACTCCGTATTTTAAACGTCTGGCTTCCGGCAAATCACCGACTTGTCCTAACGATTCAAATCTAAAACAGCAAATTGTAACTAAAATGTGATTCGATCAAAACGAACGAAGTGGGACGAATAGCTGTAATTTGCTGTATTGCTGAGTTGCTTAACACAGAATTACAAGGAACCACTAATTCAGTAGAAATCTGGATCCGCATTTCTTCAATAGCTTTCCGCAGCGTCGATAACTACAAGCGTTTAAAAATGACAAAAACGATTAATTTGCGACTTACCTGAGAAATAGTGTTCGCATCTTCCCTGTTAGCACCAGCAAGCTGAGCATATTGTCCGCAATCCTGGTAAATCTGTCGACAGGTGCTGCCAAGCTTTCTAAGTATTTCTTAAAATGCAAACAAGACTTGTAGGTTTTAAGCCTACCTAACATCCTTGGCTGCACTAGCATTTGCTGTTACTGTCGCCGAACGTTTCACTTCATTGCGAACCTTAGTACCACTAGAAGTTGCTGTCTCTGCCCGTGACTGACGCGCAGTTTGTGAAAGAAGTCCTGGTGTCGGTTCCAATTCCAGGATTTGGCTTGAACTAACATACCATAGTTCTCCCTTTTGAGATAATTTGACGACATGCGCAAATGTGTTTTCTATTTTGACCGTGGTAAAATATCCGCTTGTACGCAACACTTGTGCTAGAGCTTTCCACCACGATTCTGTCTTTTGTCTTCCGGCTCCACGCAACTGGTGATTATTTAAGTATACGGGCAGTTTTCCCTGTATATGAATCAAGTAAATATTAGTTTAGTTCTAATGGTAAGAGTACCGTTCCGCGCAGGAGATCAATTGATTTACCGAGTCCCGCCCTTCCATGGAAAACATCTTGAACTGCCGCAAACAAAAGCCTCGCTTCGGTAGCGAGATTCATCTTCGATGGATGCGAAGCTATTCCGTGTTCGACGTTTTTAATTGCTATCGTACAATTGTCACAACAATCAGGTTTCGGTTCAGTGTTTGAAGCCTTTGATCCATTAAAATGGTCCAAAATAAGTCTAAATACACCATCAAGATGAGAACGTTGACATAGTAAACCTGCGCCGACAGTTTGATGTGATCAAAAATGTTTCCATATATTGATGCATAGCCTCAAGATGTCTCACATGTTGCTCAGCAACTTTATTTTTGTTTGCGATAATTAAACGCCTAAAACAACAATTTAATGATGCTTTACGAACACTACCTTCCAACCGTTGCGAATTCAAATCTGCGGTGTTATAGAAAGCAATACACTTCCCCGGAAACCCATCACGACCAGCGCGACCTATCTCTTGATAGTAACTTTCGATGTTTTTAGGAGCTAAAAGCAACATGTAGCTCTACAGTAATCTAATCAATCGTTATAACTCACCTCCATAATGTATCACCATACGAACGTCTTTCTTATCAATCCCCATTCCGAACGCAACAGTGGCTACTATGACCGAAACTTGGTCGTTGGAGAACAACTGATGAGCTTCTGATCGCCGATTCGGAGTCATTCCCGCATGATACATGGCACTTTTAACTCCAATGTCTAAAGAACAACAAATATATGGCATTCTGTGTCGTTCGATCTTCGCTCACTATAAAAGTAATCATTTAACTCTTCAACCCTGGCCCTTGTAGGACAGTAAATTATCGTCGCACCGCCGAAATTCTTCCCATGGCGCTCATTCTCTTCACACAACAACGGGTACATATCAGCCGGTATGCTCGTCAACTCTCGAACTTCCAAATAAAGATTTTCACTAAATCGTTATTCGAAAAGCGAACTTTCACGGTCTACATACCGATCAAAGTTTCCACAGACGATGCTAGCGTTCTTCATATTTAAGTTGTGGACGATATCCTGTCGAACTTTATCCGTAGCCGTGGCCGTAAGCGCCATAATCGGAACTCCGGGAAACTTTTCTCTCAGAACAGAGAGACTTCTGTATGCCGAACGGAATTCATGTCCCCACTGCGAAATACAATGAGCCTCGTCGATGGCGACAAAAGATACATCTGAAATTTACGATAAACTCGCAGACGGCTGATGACTGACATGGACGAAGTCGGTCGACAAAGACAGAAGACATGGTCATCATTTCAGGTGTTAGGTACAATAGCCGTAGCTTCCCGCTTTTCACCATTTCCATAACTTCCAACTGGTTTCCTTTGTCCCCTGATATGAATTCAGCTGCGATTCCGCATGTTCTAAAACCGGAGAATGTCGAAACAAAACGAAGATACAGTGAACAAACTTCAAGTTGGCAACTTGATCTTCCATAAGCGAAATCAAAGGGGAAACCACAATTGATAGAGAATTTGTAATCAATGGCGGCATTTGATAACACACAGATTTTCCGTACCCTAAACTTCCGTTGTAAAAAGCTGACTTAACTGAAAATCACCTGTTGACATGACAACTACCAAATCGCGACCGTCCAGTGCTTTGGAGATGATGTCCCATTGAGTGGGACGAAAAGTCTCATATCCAAAGTACTTTTTCAACAGAGAAAGAGCCTCCTTTGATAGAACTGATTTCTTCTGAGGCAGTTGAAGATTGCTCTCTTTGTTCTCTTTCTCGACAGCACCCTCGCTGAACGAATCGTTCGATGTCGATGCTGCGTGCTCCTCCCGAATTTCATTTGTCGTCGCAGAATTCACGGATGCTTGCGGCACCGGCTGCGCGGGGCCGAACAAACACATGTCGTCTTCATCGAAAGAATCGTAATCATCCGGCATTGCCATCTGCAAACTCGATCAAATTCAAAAAAGACCCGGGGAGAAACCGCACGCGACTCGCGCAAAATTGTTTGTTGTTGAAAGTTTGATTTCGCGCAAAGAATTAATTCTGTGTGATACCACCTGCAATGTCATCTTGAAAAAGCGAATTGTCCATCAGTCGGTAGATTTGTTCCCACAAAGTTTAACAATGAGACGAAAAAAAAAAAAAAGAAACACAAGTGAGTGAAACTCAACCAATTCACGGTGAAGGTGTGAACATGCAAATGTATCATTGCGAAAGTCATGAAACCGAGAGCCCACACGAAAACAGGACAAACGGGACAACTGCAGTGCACAAATGATTCTGCGTATAAAATGCCATCGGTGGGAAGTCAACTCGAGAGCAAATGCATGACTCAAATGGGTCGAGCAAGCTAATCAGACTAGATATTCATGATTCCGATCATAAGTTCGACAACTTCCGTTTGGTTGGCAGTTCCAGCACTAGCTGTTTGAAGTCGGTGGTCCGTCGATCCCTCGCTCCTGGAGAACGTAACGCGAAGACGAGCGCTGAAGATTCCGGCAAACTGGTCTAGGTACCTGACGTGAATGAAGGGTTCGTGTTCGAGGAGATCTCTCGTCAGAGCGTTCCGCCGAACACGTCGTCCGCACAGTACCGCACGCACGTATTCCTCGAGGGGTCGCTGGCTACGACTTCGCCGACTTCCAGCGCCTCACGAATGCGCTCGAGAATATCGGAATCTCCGTCACGCACGTCGCGTTGATCTTTGTCGAAAACGTACGATTCGTGGAGAATACGGAGGATTCTCAACGAAGCTTGCCGTGCCGATCCACCGACGCTTGCGAGCATACCAGAGATGGAAAAAAAACTAAGAAGACCCAGGAGGCGGTGAGAAGAAGAAGGTCAGGCCAAGGCTTTTGTTCCCGTAGTTCCGGGAGAGTGTATATCAGCCAATTGTGAGCGTTAGTTCAAAGTGTCCTTCAGCGATCGCTGTATGTCACTATCATAGTTGTCTTATTGTAATTGTAGTGTTTCGCTTCAGCTCGAGGAAAAGAATACTGGTACGGTCACTTCTCCGGGCAGTTAATCGCTCACCAAGTCGTGATTCAACCTAACGGAAACTCGATATTCCTCATGACTCATGAAGGACAACGAGAAGATGGAGAAGATTATGCTCAAAGAATCCGGACTGAAACGCAGAAAGGGGGCGGAGATTCTGGAAGCCGAGTTTAACTCCATTTGGGCTCCTTATGGCGGACAGCTGTGATGTGAATCCTGAGGTAAGGTCGTAATAAAAATTCATTTCCGGAGTCCACAAACGTGACCGAACTGCGTCTCAAAACGATTTTGAACGTAGCTTCGCGCGTTCAGAGGCGGCTGATATTGTCGATGAGTCACGTACAGCGATCGGTTTTCCTTTCGATTTGTGGACGTTGCCTGGGTGAGAACGAGGAGGAGAACTCGCTCGCTGTGATTTGCATTCTTAATCAGCGATTGTTTTCAATTTAAATATGCTTTTCTGTTAGTCTTTCCTTTCTTTCTCCGAACTGGACGCAAACGGAGTGAATGGAGTGCCTAGTGTCTTGCCGTTTAGGGTTGGTGGACGAACAGTTTCGACCAGTGTCATTAACTACTTGTGAGATGACTGGCAACGACACAGGAGGGAGGCAGTGATGACTGTGCACTGCGCCTATCGATGTCGATTGATTGCGCCCTCCATTTTTGCTGTAGTTTTCGTGTACAATCGTTTTTCACCACCGTGTCAATGTCAGTGTCATGATGTGCGTTCAGGATGGATTCCGACGTTAAGGGAATCGAAGAGCAATTGCGCCATCAACATTTCGACGATGAAGAAGAAAACCAGAATTTCCAGGCCCCCGCACATCGCTCCGTTCAGGAGATTCTTGACACCGATGCGAACGACGAAAGCTTGAATAGGTTGAATCTGCAGTCATTTTTTAGTCTGACACGCATTTATTCATATTCAAGGTACAAAGAAAGGCTGCTAGGAAGCGTGTCAACGACACCTGTGATTGTCGATGAAAGCGATCCTAGAAAGGTGATTCCCCGAAGATTGAGCTTAATCTTTGATGGAAGATCGGACATGACAATTGAAGTAGTGGGAAACCGTAAGTTGTTTGTTGTCAGTTCTTTTTCCATAAAATCATGAAATTCTAGACGGAAATGGATCGGTCGGAAACTTTAAGATCAAGGAAGGTGTCTCGTACAAAGTGAAGTTCGAATTTCAAGTTCAGCGCGAAATCGTCACCGGCTTGCGATACGTCCACAAAGTGACGCGTCACGGAATACCTCTCACCAATGAGAAATTCATGGTTGGATCATACCCTCCTAGCAAGGATATGGTTGTCTTCACCACTGGTATGGAAGAGGCTCCATCGGGCATGCTGGGACGAGGAACCTACAACATCCAATCTGCGTTCCGTGATGATGATAAAAACATATACGCCGAGTTCCGCTGGGCGGTCGAGGTCTCCAAGGACTGGTGAGCCTGAATTTTCCTGTGATTTATGATTTTTCACTTTACCGTACGAGTGTTTTGCCTACGCTTTGTGGTTTATCCCTCTTATCGATTTTTACAATTTTCTGTATAATTAAATAATAAAAATAACGAGTAATATATACGAATAGTAGGACAAAATGTGCGCTCCGAATTTGTTAGAAAAGGCGAAAACTCCAATACCAGTTTATCAGCTACAGTATTAACAAAGAGAAGAAGGCACTCCCGATAAATGAGGAAAGATATTACCAGAACAACACAAATGCACAAGTACAACGAAATCAAATCAGCACACTTTCGAGAAGAGACCATTAGAACACAACAATTGAGCAACACTCCACAGCTAAATCTCTAGTTGGTTTTGTGAATCCGCCCAAGGCTAGTAATGAGCAGGCGCGTAGCCCACGTGAGGCTGAGGGGGATATCCTTGATATGCCTGGGGTTGTGGAGGGTATGCCGGCTGCGTAGGATACGCCCCACTTTGATCATAGCTGTTCGGGTACTGTTGCATTGGATAGCTCTGAGTAGGGTGTTGTTGATAACCGTTGTTCTCTAAAATCGGTTCATCTTGATAGTAATATTCAAATTCTGGGGGCTGGTCATCAGTTGCTCTAAGAAAAAACGGGTTAGTGGATTCTGAACGACTTACGGTCTGCATTGTACTGGTAATCATCTTTACGAGGAAATATGCAATCGAGGACAGAGCGACAGAAGTGATAGATAATGCAGCATCCACAGCAACAAATCAGTAGAAGAACAGCGACGATGCTAAAATACTGCACTCACGCACATTATTCAGTCACATGCACAGGCATCATGCTCAAAACACACAACTAACAACGACTTACCCAAGAATGATCGCAGCGACGGAACTTCCTCCAGAACGAGAGCTACTGTTTCCACTGTTTCCATTCTGAGGAGGTGGTGGTGGCGGAGCAGGACAGCAATCAGTGCCACAGCAAACTTCAGCTCCGCTTTTGCATGCCCAAACAATTTCGTGAGGTCGAGTGCCATTCGCGAATTGCAGCTGAAATAACGAAGATGCACAGTTCGATAGAATACGATAGCTTACGGTAGACAGCACGTCGTTCGAAGATGGGATCGTCGCGTTTTCGCCTTCAACCGGAGCTGCAGTAGTGGGAGCTGGAATGTTCTTGACCAGGTCATTCAAGGGCATAGAACAACGGATCTGGCCGGGTTTGTTTTGCAGTCCTTCTTGGGCGAAGTAGTAATCTTTGCCGTTGTTGTGGAAAGGAGTGGTGGCGGAGTGCAGGATCGCCTTGCCAGCTTCGAACGCAAGAAGACCGCCTACAGTTCCGATAGCAGCGCCAGCAAGAGCATGCTTGAAAGTACTTCCACTAGATACTGATCCAGGCCCACTTGCGCTTCCCGGTTGGAAGCTGCAATATTACGTCACTGTCCGTCCTACCCACCGACTACCCACCTAGATCTGCCTCCGTTGTAGTTAGGATGAGGCTGGAATCCTCCGGCTGCTGGACGCGCTCCGCCAAATGATCCAGGGTGCGGCTGCGGTTGGAATCCGCCCGGGTGTCCTCCAGCGGGTGCAAATCCACCCTGAGCTGGTTGGAAAGGCGCTCCCCCAGGGCGCTGAGGTTGGAAACCTCCACCACCGCCACCTAAAAGATGAGTTCATGGGTACTGTAGGAAGAATCGTGTGCTAACCTGAATTAAAGTTGGGAGGCGGTGCTTGGCCCCTCGACGCGCTCGAACCTCGGCTGCCACCGACAGAAGACTTGCGGCCTTCGGCACCGAGAAGGCAAAAAACTAAAATAACCGCCAACTTCTTCTGCCACAACATCGAAGATCTCCTGTAAATGCGCAACGGTATAACAATTGTAAATGCCTCGCGCACGATAGAGGAAATCGATTCGCCATCTCGCGGAATAACCACAAACAAAACAAAGTGAAAAGAATTTGAATTCGCAACATCCCGTGTAGTTGGGATGTGAGTGGCACTGCGAAGCTTGATCAGTGCGAAAAGCATCGTTGCAAGAGTTAAAAAAACAAATTGCGATTAGGAATTAATCCGCGTTAAGAAGTAATGAGGGTGAGGTGATTTGAATTTCAAGGCACCGATCTTTCTATCGGAGAATAACTGAAGCGTTGCGCTTTAAAAACTATCCAAACACAAAACCAAATGTGAAAATAATTGAAATAAACGGAAAACAACGATTGTGGCTGAATATGAAAGGGCGTGGATTGCGCTGACGAACAACGAAAAGGACTGAGAGCCCACAGCAACCAATGATCGACATGAAAACCACGCAGGAAAAGAGATCGTTACGAAATGCTGACGTTTTCGACTTCCGCGCAGTTCGAGAAGCTCATAATTTAAACTCCAATCGGGTGACTCGCCACCGCATCGTATCGGTAAACAAAGTAACCATCGCCCAGTCAACGACGTTGTGCGCATAGCAACGAAGGGGGTGACGGTGGAGTGGGTGCGCGGCGCGAATATGGATTAGACAAATCCCGAGAACGCCGCCACAACAACGGACAGGTTAATGAGCTCCTCGTTTGAAGGGAAGCCGTGAGGGAACGCTTGATTGCGCTTCTGATGTGAGTCGGAAACAGCTGTTGAGATCCAGCGGTCTCCGAACGAACGAGTCGTCGATCTCCGAAACGAAGTCATCTCAATCGCTCGACGTCCGACGTGGCGACCGACGAACGAGAAACAGGTCGCCTGGTCCCTCCGACAACAAAATCAAAAGCAAAACATGCTTTAGGGGATCGTTTGAAGAATCATCGTAATCAACGAGGAAGTTGAACACTCAGTCAGCCAGAAAACTGAGACGAGGAGCGCGCGATCGCATGTCGAAACCGCAAAGAGCCCCAACATGCACCGAATCTCCGCTCTCCGTTTTCCTCTTCGGTCGACGGGCGTCACCCACGCGTGACAACTGGATACCACTCACCGACTCTACAACATGAGCACAATACCTCGCATATCGCGCTGATTTGGCGGGTTTGTGAATTCAAATGTAGTGTTCTTGTATTAATCAAAACGCATAATGCGTGGTTGATGGTCATAGAGTGCATCAAGCATGCCAACGCTCAAAATAAATGACCCATTTAAGTCGGTGCATTGCGAAACCACGCCCTTGCATCATTTCGCATTGCACTGAACCATATTCCTGTTTCCTGAAGCCATAGAACGATCGATAGAGTGGAAGAAACGTACTGTAATCCAAAGTCTTCCAAACGCATCTGAAACAACACGTTGGTGCAAAGTTGTCGTATGCCACACGGTGGGACAACGACCACTCCCACAAAAATGAGAAGGACATATCGAAATGTGTTCAGAAGCACTCTTCCTCCACTCGTTCTGACAGATTCAACCGGTTAGACGTTTCGGAAACCCGCTTTAAATCGCGATTTATCGATTTTGTTCGCTACGAATTTATTATTCTACAATCGTTTGTGACGTGAAAATACTGAAAAACGCAGACATTCCGCTATATAGTGAAGTCTTAGTTGTAAGAATTCCTGACACGAATGCCCTGTTCCGCTCTCATAAAACGGTCATGTTTCCGTACTTTTGTAAACTTTGAAAAGTAAAACAAAAAAGCAGAAAATTTATAGTTTTACTTGTTAGTTTACCGTTGTGGACGTCTTCTATAACGTACAAAATTGTTCTTTTACAGATTAGCGGGAATCATTCGCAATGTCTGCTCCGGCTACCGAGAAAAATGTGTCCAGACTCTCTGGAAACGTGTTGGACATGAAGGTACAGTTCGTGCACGCTGTTCCTCAACGTTCCATCAAATGTTTCAGTTCATGAAGCGCACAAAGAATCGGATCGATGATGATAAACGCAAGACTGAGGAGCGCCAGAAACAAGCGGAATACATGAAGTCAGGCGCGTCGACGTCCGATGCAACCATGAAATGGTAAACCCACACTTCTAAGCTTCTTTACAATTCTTTTTTAAGTATTCCCGTGAAATACGAACATCGTATTGAAGTTCTTGAAAATCTTGTATTTGGGCGGATGTCCTTTAAGGGATTCAATGCGGAAGTTGAGGTGAGATAATTGGACCAACTGATTTTGGCATAAAACATGACTTTAGAAGTACATGAAATATCATGAACTTTTGCGCACCGGTGAAAAAGACGGCGAAGATGAAACGAAAGAAATAAACGACGAAAAAATGGCTACAGAGTAAGAACAAGGTTTTGTACAAATTTTCTATTACTAATTTTCAGATGGGGCGCTGAAGCGACATTAGGGCGGAAATTCCTAACGAAACAGCAACGGAAGGTAAGCAGGATTATTATCATGAATCAAAATTGTTTACAAATCGTCCCAGATCAATGAATCCGCGATTATTGACGAAACCGCGGACAGGCCTAACAAGCGCTCACACGGAGGCGAAGGGAATGACGAAGAAAGCCTTAAACGAGCTCGTTCTAGCTGATTGTTATCTTTTTGTTGTTGACATTTTATCGTTGCTTGATTTACTTTTAGCCGTTTTACCCTTGTTAGTGAGATTTACGTTGCCTACATGACGTTCAATGAAAAGTCAAAGTGTGTGTATTCCGAATTATGTAAAGGTGAAAATGCCATCTATTATATCAACCTCCAGATGATGCCACAATCATAGTGATTCCGGAGTTTGAGAACTACGAGCAGAGACAATGTTTGCAATTCCCCGCAGCTCTTGCCCCGATACGTTTGAACTTCGAAAGGCTGCATCTTAGAGCAGATAGATTTGGGATGGAGTGGCCGCGTGATATATAGCAATGCCTAATCGTTTCTCCTGCAACGACTACAACATGCTCCGGAATCCATGTGCTTCTCCCCTAGCAATAGCGATGCGTGCGCGCGTTTTTGCTATGCGTTCTATTCCAATTACAATGCGGAAGATTCATCGCAGTGCAGTTTGTGATGCGTAGAACTCTATTTAACCGTTCAGATTCAAGAGTTGAAATAATTTCAGCTCGAATCACAACCATGGACTGTACTTCAAATCAATGGGTTTCAATCCGCCGTTTCACCGACCGAGCATCTAAGTTTGCTCACCCAGCTTTTGAGCCCGGCGAGCAGGTAAGAATTTCCTTTCCTTCTGGCCTCGTAATACGGGCGTACCTTTAGAATATGGATATGGTTCACGAGTGCAAAGTTCTCGTCGTTGGCGCAGGCGGTCTCGGTTGCGAAATACTCAAGAACTTGGCGTTGTCGGGATTCAAAAGAATCGAAGTGATCGACATGGATACTATCGACTTGTCCAATCTGAACAGGCAGTTTCTGTTCCGCGAAAAGGATGTCGGAAACTCAAAGTCTGAAACGGCTGCTGCGTTCATAGAAGCACGCGTTGACGGCTGCTCGGTTATTGCTCATAACTGCAAGATTCAAGAAAAGGATGCAAACTTCTACCGATCATTCTCCATAATCATCTGCGGCCTCGATTCAATTGTAGCTCGACGCTGGCTAAATGATATGATGGTTCGTAGTCAATTCTGTGGTTCGAGTAGCTGACCTTATTATTCATTTCAGTGCAGCCTGGTTCAGTACGATGAGAACGGAGAAATGGACACGTCCACGATCATCCCCTTGATTGATGGAGGTACCGAAGGGTTCAAAGGAAATGCCAGAGTCATTTTCCCTCATTTCTCTCCGTGCGTTGACTGCACCTTAGATTTGTACCCCCCTCAAGTCAACTTCCCACTGTGCACCATCGCGCACACGCCTCGTCTTCCAGAACACTGCGTCGAATATGTCAAAATCATACTGTGGGAGAAGGAAAAGCCTTTCGGGGACGAATCACTAGATGGAGATTCACCAAAACATGTAGAATGGGTTTACGAGAAGGCTTCAGCACGGGCTAATGAGTATGGTATCCGAGGAGTGGACATCCGTCTCACCCAAGGCGTTCTCAAACGAATTATTCCTGCGGTCGCGTCAACAAACGCTGTGATCGCTGCTTCTTGTGCCCTTGAAGCACTCAAACTTGCTTCAAAGTAAGATTCCGAGATAGCAGTACTTCTTTAACAGAATTTTCAGCATTTCTTGCCCATTGAACAACTACTTGAACTTTTCTGACATCGAAGGGATCCACTTCAGCGTGGTAGCGATGGAAAAGGAGCCAAACTGTTTAGTGTGCAGCCGCGAAACTCGTACCATTGACATTCCTGCCGGTGAAAAGCTTTCGTTCCTTGTGGAGAAACTGAAGACTGAACAGTATGTTTACACAAAATCTTGCCTCTAAATGGCGAACTTGTTTAGCCAGCTTCGAAACCCCTCCGTACAGTCATCTAACAATCTTCTTTTCATGCTCAACAGCTTGATGCCTCAAATGGAGCCGGTTAGCAAAAGTAACCTTGCGAAAACGTTTAATGGTAAGGACTAGTAATGTTTTATGCAGAGAAAACGATCGATTGATTATTTCCAGATCTCGGTTTGTCCAATGGTGACGAAGTCATAATTGCTGACGAATCTCTGCGCCAACCGATCACTCTGCAACTGAAGTTCGTTTAAATCATGAAATCCTATTTTCGTTGTGTGTGTATAGTTATTTAAATTCCGGTTAAAATATGGTCATCTTGCATGTAGAACTGATAAAGAATTTCTTTAAACTGATCTTGTAAGTGTTCTGGAAACTTCCATTCGCTGGGCGTCAGGAGAACGAAAGGCCGCCGAACGTTTGAATCTGAGGTCCTGACACGATGTAGCGGCGATAGTACGATATGACGTCATTGTCCTTCGAGAAGAGACCGAATGCATTTCTAATGAAAAATTGTGTTCGCGGAGCCTCTGAGACTCTTGTGACCCCTCGGAAACCTGCCCGAGCTGATAGAATCCGGGGGAGCCGCAGCTGGCTGGTGAGCGAGGTACGGCTTGCGAGATGAACTTCCATGTGCTATCGACGACGGTGCGTGGCGATGTGTGTGGTGGGAAAGAGAGGCGCTGCTTCGCGCAAATAAATATTCAAGATTCGCGCGATCGATCTCGGTGACGTCCACTGAAAGCGGAATACCAACGCGTTTCGATGCACTTTGAATTCGTATTGAAATGAATAAATCACGGTGTCTCTCTTTAAGTCTTTTTTATCGCGATTTCGATTAGTCATTTTTCTATTGTCTTTTTGCCTACGTAAGTCTTTTCAGAGATAACAATGGCATCGTCTGGTCATATTATGTTTGATGAATCGGGCCAGCCGTTCATCGTTCTCCGCGATCAGGATAAGCAGAAAAGGTTAACTGGCATTGAGGCCGTTAAGGTTCGTCGTTCACGCAAATTTATTATGATCTGCTTGGTTACAGAGTCACATTCTTGCGGCCCGTGCTGTTGCGAACACTCTGAAAACGTCTCTCGGACCTCGTGGATTGGATAAGATTCTAGTTAGTCCTGATGGCGACGTCACGATCACAAACGACGGTGCAACAATTATGGAGAAAATGAACGTCGAACACCATGTCGCCAAATTGATGGTTGAACTTTCTCAATCGCAAGATGCTGAAATCGGAGATGGTACCACTGGTGTTGTAGGTAAGACTTGTGTTTTTAGTTTTTTTTTTCGTAATAGAGTCAGTCTGATGTATTCTCCGTTAGAATCCATGAGTCATTCACTTAACATATTGCTAGCTACTTTAATTTACGTTTATGGAGGGGAAGCGCTATGTGCTAGAGTTGGTGTTGTTGGTGTTCCCCTCGCAAGAAATTCTGCTGTCGGAAGTAATGCTTTTAGCTTTTATCCAGTGTTTTTAATGGTCTGACTTTGCGAATGTGTGGAAAGGTACCTCAAGTAATTATAGAACGGGGAGGTGGTTAATTTGTGGGCTTTACGTTGATTTAACCAATATGGATGAAAAATCGATATTTGGAACAACGACCTCTGCGTTCTTGTTTTGTGGCACATTTACTTTACGCCTCTTAGTCGGCTTGATGAAGCGCGAACATTCATTTGCTTCTCGTATTTCGCTTGCCTCGCACTTTTCCGTTATTTCTTTAGCCTAAAGCGGTGGATTTTTCTATTTTTTAGATCGGAATTTTAGCAGTGCTAGAGCTTTATTGCTGTGCTGTGTTTGGCTGCATTGTGCGGTCATACACATATAATAATTGAAAATTGTTCTCTCATAGGCAGCATACGATGTGTAAGAGATGCATCCATGTTTTGTTTTCCACCATTCGCTGTCTACGCATGTCTCAATCTATGTTTTGATCGTTGACGTAATTCAAAAGGCATTTCCGCTCGCTCAGTCATTCGTCATCAGTATGCCTGGAAAATTTATTGCTGGTGGCGATGAATTCGAAATTCATCTTATTAATTCAAAATACAATACCTTATATGTACAATACGTAGTTTAACTTTGCGTGTTTTAGTTCTTGCTGGTGCTCTTTTGGGTGAAGCCGAGTCATTACTGAACAAGGGCATTCATCCGATTAAAATCGCCGATGGATTTGACATGGCGTGTAAGAAGGCGCTCGAGACGCTTGACAAGGTTGCCGACCATTTCCCTGTTCATGACCGTGAAATGATGATAGAGTCAGCAATCACTTCCCTTGGGTCTAAAATGCAAGTTATCTATTAATTTATCTTTTAAGACTGTATTCTATATTTAGCGTGAATCGCAACCTTCGCCAATTGGCTGAAATTGCAGTTGATGCTGTTCTGTCCGTTGCCGATTTGACCACAAGGGATGTCAATTTCGAACTTATCAAAGTAGATGGAAAAGTTGGAGGTCGGCTCGAGGATACTGTCCTTGTCAAAGGTGTTATCATTGACAAGACACTTAGTCACCCTCAAATGCCACGCGTCATCAAGAACGCTAAGATCGCTATCTTGACCTGTCCCTTCGAGCCGCCAAAGCCCAAGACCAAGCATAAGTTGGACATTACATCTTCTGAAGACTTCCAAAAACTTCGTGAATACGAACGAGAAACATTTGAAAAGATGATCCAACAGGTAGCACATACTACGACAGTAAGGATTACCACGTTTTTAAGGTGAAAGACAGCGGAGCTAACTTGGCTATCTGCCAGTGGGGTTTCGACGATGAAGCGAACCATTTGTTGCATAATCGCGGCTTGCCAGCTGTCCGTTGGGTTGGTGGACCTGAAATTGAATTGATTGCTATCGCTACGAATGGACGAATCGTTCCCAGATTTGCCGAACTCACTCAAGAAAAACTTGGAACTGCTGGTACTGTTCGTGAACTGTCGTTTGGTACTGCAAAAGACCACATGCTGTGCATTGAAGATTGTCCGAACAATCGCGCCGTAACCATTTTTGTGCGTGGTGGAAATAAACTCGTAAGGTCTTTTGTCACATTTTGTTTTAATTTCTAATTGTTTTAGGTAATCGAAGAAGCGAAACGCGCTATTCACGATGCGCTGTGTGTTATCCGCAACTTGGTAAAAGATGACAGAATCGTGTACGGAGGCGGTGCAGCTGAGACAGCTTGCTCATTGGCTGTCGCCGAGGAGGCCGATAAGGTAAACATCTACCTCTTCATAAATTAGATTGCAGGTGTGTATCAAACAATACTTTGCAGATTCCGGGATTGGAGCAGTACGCGTTCCGTGCTTTCGCTG